>JAINUW010000362.1:0-230000 GCA_020205615.1 Panax quinquefolius
ATATTATGACTAAAGATAATTAAATTATCAATAGCCTTCATCAGTAATAAATCAGATATTTAGAACATATGGTAGATGATAAAAGTTTTTAACCATAATTACAGCGGAATCAACAATCCATTAGAAGAGTCAAGTAGAACATAATTAAAAGTCCATCATTAATATTTCATTCATGTAATACCCATCAACAGTTCTTTGTTGTACCCAAGACAAAGAGAACTTTCATCACCTTTCTTCACCTGAACCACCAAAGATTATAGATAAATTCAGAATTCATGTTTATAATCATGTAAATCAACAGTTTCTCCTTGCCACAAAGGCTTAATAGAACTTTCACTCAATATCCTTGCTACAAAGGCTAAAGACACTCAATAATCATATCATCTTTACACCTTACACCAAACACATATAAATGTACTCATGACCATACCAATCAATTGTCTATCCTTGCACTACGGGCCAAAGATGTTCAACTATAAAACTAATGATCATGCCAAACAATAATCTATCTTTGCACTATGGGCCAAAGATATTCTTTTGTAACATCAGTGGTCATGATCATGCCAAACACCTGTACATATTTGTACTACGGGCCAAAGATATCAATCAACAGTTTATCTTTACACTACGGGCCAAAGATATCAATCAACAATTCATCTGTGCACTACGGGCCAAAGATTACTTTCAACATAATTTAAGTATGAGAATTACGACAATGACATAAAGAATGTGTTAGTTCTCGGTGAGCACAACATGAGATCTGAAAGGGGGGTTGAATAGATCCTTTTTAATTTCAAATACTTTTCTGGTTTATTTTGTATTGCTCATGAATTAGCAAATGACAATCATAAGAATCTTTTCAAGTACATCGAAATAAGTAAAAGATCCCCTTCATTGATATATTCATAATCAGACATACATTGTTCGTAGTTAATTCAATAGTAAGCAGTTAAAACATATATAGCAGTTATAGGTACATAATGTAAATGACATAAAGTAAAAGACACAAGGGGTTTTAAGTGGTTCAGAGACTCAAGCTCCTAATCCACTCTTCTACTTTCAGTTAGTAGGATTTCCACTAAGGAAGGAAATCACCCTGAATCACTAAGATTCCTTCAAGGCCAGCAGCCATGGGACTTCAATTCACTAAGAACTCTTCAAGGCCAGCAGCCTCAAAACTTATCTAGTTCTCTAAGAACTCTTCAAGCCCAGCAGGCTTGGAACTTCATTTATTCCCTCCGGCCAAGGACCCCTCAGGCCCAGACTTCTTGTTGTGAGTTATTTTTTTATTTGTTGGAGTTGGTGCTGAGCTGCTAAGATGTCTTTATGCTCTAAACATCTTATGTACTTATGATGAGTACATATTATTTATTTATTTTGATTCCTTTATGTTTAGTTTTATTCAATGTTTCATGTGTACATGAGCTTATTAATGTGTTTAATGATTTCAGGAAGAATTGGAGCTGAATTGAGGAAAAAGGAAAATTACAGGGTTTTAACCATCGGTATTCACGCTGAAAAGTGCGATGGATAAAAGCAGCTTGACTAGTCGACTTTTGTGGCCTTTATTACTTGAATAAGTAAGCCTTAGTGGTGTCTCTACACCTAGCGCCCTAAGATCAACTGGTTTGGGAGTCGTTGGTGGAAAGTTCGCTAATGGGTAACTCTGAAAAAGCCTAAGAAAATGAGGCATTGCACATGTCGAGAAAAAAAATATATACGAGAAAAGTATGAAAATACATTCATCTGTGCTAAAGAAAAGGTTCAATGAAAAAAATTAGAAAGCAAGGAAAATTTATTCTTGGTTGTGAGTTAGTGTGCACGGTTTTTGTTCCATAACAACCAAGTTAAGTAAATATGTGGACTATAGGAAAGTTTCTTTTGTGGTTACATGTTGGTTTAATAAAGTTCGTTTGCGAAATGGTAAGGGTAGTCATTGTGAGGTAACTGATGAGGCATTGATTAGATTTTTATGAGTTTAGTGTTAAAAGTCATGATTTGTATCTTGAAATCTTTTGACATAATGGTTGAATAGAATTTTTCTGAAAATCAAACTTTTAGTTTACACGAGGACGTGTAAAGGCTAAGTGTGGGGGAATTTGATGACTGCATATTATTTATTTATTTTGATTCCTTTGTGTTTAGTTTTATTCCATGTTTTATGTGTATATGAGCTTATTAATGTGTTTAATGATTTCAGGAAGAATTGGAGTAGAAATGAGGAAAAAGGAAAATTGCAGGGTTTTAAGCATTAAGTTGGATGCATGGTCTTGGCTTGGGACTTGGATTTTATTTTAGAGCTCTTCCATAGCTTTCCGGAACATCTTGAATCGTCTCAATCAGAGTTTGTATGAAGAAGTTATGATCTTTTTACCAGACGGAAGTTGAACCTCAAAGTTTGGAAGTTGCAATTTGCATAGCAGTCATTTGGAGCCTTATTTCGACCTTGATACAGCCATAATCAGTCAAATCTTAAAGAATGAAAGTTGTAGATCTCGTTGATTTCTTCGTTTTGATATGTAGCAGACCCCGTAACACCTTTCAGATCAAAAGTTATACTCGTTTTACCAAAGGACGTCATGATGAAAATGAAAATTCTTGCCCAAATAATTTGGTAGTGGAAAATCATGGATTTTTGGAAAGTTTCTAAAAGCATATTTTAACAGATTTCTACATGGGATTGGATTGATATTTTTATTAGAATTAGGATTTCTTTAGACCAAGATTTATTTCCAAATTGAATTATATTTCATTATGGAAACTAGTTATGATTTGTAATTCCTTTTAGGATTTGGATTTCTACTTCCTATAGGATTTATGACTTTGTCTAGCACTATAAATAGAGGATGCTAGTCAGGGTTTTATTCATTCAATCATCTACTATATTGGAGGATTGAAGACATGAGCTAAGTTCTTTTTATTTAGTTCTAAGGGATGTTGTAAGACCCCAGCTTTTATAAATAAAGATGAATTTTCTATAAATATTATTTTTGAATATTATGGAATAAATTTGATATAATGTTATAGTTGTGGGTAATATTTAAAAATTTTGCAAAGTAAGCAAGTTGTTATAAAATATTCGTTTGGTCGGGAAATATTCTTTTTGTCAAGGAATATTAAATCTGACGACTCGATCAATCATTAGTGGACCCCACAATGTAAGTATTGTCGTAGTTAAAAATGACAAAATTATTTTTCTATAAAAATAACGGGCAGAGGTGTTACCGTCAAAACCTGTTGAACTACCCATTAGTAAAAGTACGATGATGTCTGGCGTAGTTGTATAGTAGCACACGATATTGATTATTGATGCTTTACGTGAGAAGTCACTCAACTATGCTCAATTATTGCTATATTAATTCTGCGATCATATCTCTTATATTATTGATTCAATTATTGTCACAAGATCATCTCATATAATATGTTATAGTATTAAATTATTAATTGAGACGACAAGTTATAAATGATTAATAATTGTTGAAAGATTAAATATGTGTTGATTAAAAATAAAATGATTTGTGGTAATATTTATTCAATCCTTGATGTATATAAAGAGTCTATTATGAGACGTTTGTGGTAAGTTTGATTATTTTATGGGGGGGGGCCCATATGTCATTATCTAAGAGTCCATTCGTCAATAGTAATTACCTTTGTGAATAGTAATTACCTTCGTCAATAGTATTTACCTTCGTCAATAGTAATTACCTTTGTGAATAGTAATTACCTTTGTGAATAGTAATTACCTTCGTCAATAGTAATTAACCCTTCGCAAATAGCAGTTGTCCTTCAAGATATTACAAGAGTTAAGCGCCTTCTTGATTGTTCCAAGGGTTAATTACCCCTTAGCAAATAGTAGTTGTCTCTTCAATATTACCAAGAGTCATTTTGACCCTTCGTTAAGACCAAGAGCCACCCTCAGTTTTTCTATAAATAGAAAGCTCATTCCTTCATTATTTCTTACGAATTCACTGAAACTCTAGAGAGAGAAACTATAGAGAGAAAGAAGAAAAGTATTTTGCTACTTCACTTTTCCAATATTCAGTTCTTCTAAGGTAGGGAATATTATTTGTTGTACTCGTAAGGGGTGTTTTTTTTTATTCATGAAGAGAACTTTTGTTATTCCATTCTTTATTATTCTGTTGGAATAACTTGTAAAAGTAGCATACCCTATACATGACCTGTATATGCGGAATACCCTATACTTGGTGAAATCCTTATATTATTCCATTCTTATTTATTCTGTTGGAATAACTCAGATATATTGGAATCCCCCTATACTTGGTGACATTCTTCTATTATTTTATTATTCCGTTGGAACATTACATTTTGTGCTTTTACGCTTAGGACCTGGTTCCGTCTTTATTATTCTGTCTTTATTATTCTATTGAATATCCTCTCATGCGTACTTTTACGTGGGACTGGTTCGTCTTTATTATTCTCGTCTTTATTATTCTCTGGAATATCCTCACATGCATGCTTTACGCCTTTGGGACACTGGTTAAAATCTTTATTATTACATCTTTATTATTCTATTGGAATATCTCATACATGCTTTATGCCGCATGTGAGTCCGGTCTTTATTATTCTGTCTTTATTATTCTATTGGAATATCCTCTGTGTGTTTTACAATCGGACTGGTTCCGTCTTTATTATTACGTATTTATTATTCTCGTTGAATAACTTTGTATGGCATCGGAAATACCGCATGTATGGTGATTTCTTTTGTTATTTCATTCATTATTATACTCGGTTGGTTAAAATTTTGACTTCTATACTCCATGAATTTAGTGGAATATCCTTGATATTTGCGCTTCATCCAAAGATTTTCATGAAAATATTTTTCTGAGCATTCTTGAATTTTACTCTACAAAGCAGTATCATGTTGACAATTTGGACGTTATTAGCTCCTGAATAAATTAATTCGTGAACTTGTTTTATTGAATTATTATGTCATTATCATCATCCTCATGTTATATTATGTTATCTTTGGCTTACGTGCATAGATGAACTTAGTATGATTATGACCAGGGATCATTCGGTATAATCATGGCTTCTTATAAATGATGTGATAAAAGTCCTCTCGGTGGCTGTAATGCGTTGATGGATAGTTTTGGTATGATTATGACCGGGGGTGATTCGGTATAGTCATGTGACGGTGATGATTTGATGAAAATCCTTGGACTAGTGAATGCGAGGATGATTAGATATTGTGGTTTATTCATTAAACTGAGTCTTAGTGATAAAATTGATGAAAACCTTTTAAAACTTAAAAGATAGTAGACTTTATTTTCTACTTGACTCTTTTAATGGATTAGATATTCATCGCAGATTAAATGGTTGTCTATTGTATTTTATCAGTTTAACATTGTTGAAGACTATTGATAATTTATTCTGCATTATTTTAGTTATAATATTTCTTACTGGGCTAGTTGAGCTCACCCTTTCTTTCACTGTTCTCTTCAGGAAATGAGAATATAGCTGGGACGAGTCGGGGAAAAGAGTGATGGTCCCGAAGATAGCATTAGTAGTCCTCACTATTCTGTTAAATAGTGAGACAATAAATGTAATGAGGACTCCTTGAGTATGGATATTGTCTAAATGACAATATTCCTATTAGAACTCTCAGTTTATGTATTGTCGTATGTTACACGACAGATGTATAGTTAAGTTTGTATTTGTATTTTGTACCATGTAAGTGGCGACCCAAGATGGGTGACGTATACCCAATTTTGGGGGCGTCACAGTTGGTATCAAAGCTTAGGATATGATCCACGGCTAAGATGCGAGATAAGAACTAGGAGGGAGAGACGAGAATTCCTTCGCTAGTATGACCTACCTAAGTTTATTTGTTATTTAATTGGTCATCGAGTATAAGGATAATATTTGATATATTAATTAACCCTTGTGTTGTGGCGGTGTTTGGAAATGGCAATTTGAAAATATTCACAATGGAGTGAATGTGGTAGTAGTGACAACTTTAATCACTAATCAAAGTTAATGCAAAGGTCAGACGAAGAACAAATTAGAGATATCCACGTAGTGAATGAAGATCTAATTGTTTAATTTTGAGCTAGTTGCTGAGGTAGCGGTGAGAGTGAGGAAAAAGAGGAAGAAGAGGAACCCGAGGAGAATTGGTTAGAAGAAGTTTATGATCAAAACTTAGAATTACAAAATCGTGTTCGTGAGCTAGAAAAACAGGTTGAAGAACGGCAAACGGTCGTGGAACAAAGGGATACAATAATTCAAAATTGGGTTACCCGATATGTGGTGCTCGAACAAAATCACGCTTTGGCAGGGTGTAAGATATTAAAGTTGGAATCTGAGAATTTAAAAATCAAAGATCAGCTAAAAGAAGAAACAACTGAACGAAGAGAATAGACGATGCATGGGTAAAAGCTGTACAACGCGTTGATAGGGTAGAAAAAGACGTCCGATCCAATAAAGCCAAAATAGATTACATGGACTTTGCTTTTGAATGAAGAATTGGGAGAACCCAACATCGAATTGAATTACCTCGTGCATAGCGGTCAACCCGAATTCGATATGGATCGGAGAATAATGATTCAAATCATGGATCAGAATGTGAAGAAGCACTTAAGGGTGGAATGTACCTATAGTAAAGTCAAACTCGGTAATTTAAGCGAGAGCGTTATTCGAGAAACCCGAACGAAGTTATTACGGGTAAATTAATTATAAATTAATGCGAAGTCTATACTTTATTCAATACAAGTTCTACCCACTCTTTTATTGGACCTAGTTATGTTCAATGTTTAAATTTGACTCCGAAAAAATTAGACTTTGATTTATCTATTAAAACTTCGTTGGGAGAAACCTTCGTTACCTCCACTGTTTATTAATCTTGTTGTTTCAAATAAACACTTTCACGTTACCTGTCGATCTTATCTCTTTGAAAATACTTGCCTTTGAGGTAATTTTTGAAAACGATTGATTAACTACTCATTATTCTTTTGTAAGGTTGTTAGCTTTCATATTCCTAACCAACTGTTATATCTTAATTCAAAGTAACCAAAACCTAAAGTTAATCATTGTTATATCAAGCCATAAGTAAAGAGCCCCCGATCCTTTCGTTGTTGACTTCCTTGTGTGGAATGCAACCAAGCTTTAATTTCGTAGGCGACGTCGTGAATGACGATGACAAGTTGATAGGTATCATTGTGAGGTCTTTATCTAGGTTAAAGGATAGAAGTCACAATTGATATCAATGTAACGTATTATCCAAGTCTTGGATAAGAGTAGCGATTTTGAATGATATTTCTATCATTAATAAATTTCTTGACGTATTCTTGAAGATTTCCTAGCCTACCCTAGGCGTGAAATCGAATTTTGTATCAATTCAAAGACAAAAACCCATTTCTTAAACCCTCAAATATTTCTTCAACTAAAAGGATGCATTTACGAGGATTATGATGGAAGTCATAATAAAAGCATTGGACTAATGAAAATCATGGGTATATGAAGTATTAGTAAGTGTTATGATGAGTTATGTGGTTATTATGTGAAACCATGAAAGTTTCTTAGAAATCACAAAGGGTTGAAAAATCGATTTTGGTAAAAACGTAACATGAAATTCAATTGACCATATCTCCTATTATATTTTGAATTTTTGAGTGTGGTCAAGTCCTAGAGTTAGATCTATGAGTTTTGTAGCTTATCCAAGTGGAATCACTTTGGAAAAGGTGTTGTAGATTGAATTTAGCAAAAGAGTCCAAAGCTGCAAATTACAAAATGCTAACGCCTAGTAAACTTTAAAGGGCTGTTTCGCCACTAAATTTATGTGAAAAATTCTGGCCTTTTGGGACATGAAAATATATGTTATAAAGTACCTCCTGTCCAAAAATGAGCTCATTCGACTTAAAATGAACAAGTTATGACCATTTCAATATTTAGGTTTTTTGATTTAAAAATGCTATAACTGGAGTTCTATAACTCGATGACCATGAAATTTAAATCGGAGGCTCACATTAACATGTGTAAGGTCCTGCCAAGATTTGGTAATTTTGGAGTTAAACTTGAGGTAGCTAATTTCTTAAGGAATTAATTAGAAATTGATTTTTGAAAATAGTAAATGAATTTTAAAATTTCGAGAAAAATATATTTTCATTATGGGACTATATTATGCTAAATCCCAGAAAAGAAATATTTTTGGGACTAATTTGGTATTTTCATGAAAATAGTTTAGTTACTAACATATGAGTTAAATATGTTATGTGAAGTAACAAAGTTGAAAATAGGATTTTATGGCTACAGAGAATCCTATATAGAGTATATGCATATTTTTTTGATGAGGATTTGATAATTGGTGATGATATCTTATGAGTATGGCATTTTGAATGATTAAATGCATTATATGGTAAAGCGTAAACAATTGAGATAAATTATTTATAAATTTAAGAAGTGATTAAAATATTGTTATAATATTAATGATATTAGATTATGAGATTATTAAGTGATTGATAACATGGGGATATTCTTGAATCTCGGATAATTATATTATAAATGTTTAATATTTATCCTTTATCTCATTTGATTGATTCTTTATATCATATTCCTCACGCTTATATTATGTTGAAAGTCATCAGGCCTTGAAGTGTATAGATGGACTTGGTATGATTATGAATTGTGGATTGTTCTAAGATAATCATAACCGTAATTGAAAAAACACGATTATCTTTGGTCAGTAGTGCATGGATAATTTGTGGTCGTGATACTAATGAATACACGATTATCTTTGGTAGAAAATGGATAATTTGTGGTCGTGATACTAATGAATACACGATTATCTTTGGTAGTAGTGTATGGATAATTCGTGGTCGTGATACTAATGAATATCCTTGGCTTGTAGTGCAGGGATGATTCGATGATATGGATTAATTATTGAAATGAGTCTCGAGAATGAAATATTAATTCATGGATGTGGTAAAAGTCATCTTTCGTCGTAGTGCATTGATAGACTTGGGTATGATTATGACCAAGGATTATCGGGTATAATAATCATGATCAGATTGAAAACACGAATATCCTTGGCGATGAGTGCATGGATAATTCGTGGTCGTGATCTTATTAAGTTGCGTCTCAAAGATTATTGGTTTTACAGTTGTATATCTTTGGCATGTAGTGCAAAGATGAATTGTTAATGAATATCTTTGGTCGGATTGCGAAGATGAATTTAATATTTTTAATGATAAAGGTATTCAAGGTATCCTCACCTCTTTATCATATCGATATCGCATTCTAATTTCGAGGGCTTAAATTTCATAAGAAGGGAAGTTGTAAGACCCAAACTTTTATAAATAAAGATGAATTTTCTATAAATATTATTTTTGAATATTATGGAATAAATTTGATATAATGTTATAGTTGTGGGTTATATTTATAAATTTTGCAAAGTAAGCAAGTTGTTATAAAATATTCGTTTGGTCGGAAATATTCTTTTTTTTGGGAATATTCGCATTGACGACGGCTCAATCACTTTAGTGGACCCCATTAACGGAAGTATTGTCGTAGTTAGAAAACGACAAAAAAAAATTTCTATAAAAATAACGGCAGAGGTGTTACCGTCAAAACTGTTGAACTACCCGGTAGTAAAAGTATAGTAATACGCGTAGTTATATAGTAACACACGATATTGATTATTGATGCTTACGTGAGAAGTCACTCAGCTATGCTCAATTATTGCTATAGTAATTGCTGCATCATATCTCTTATATTATTGATTCAATTATTGTCACAAAGATCATCTCAGATAATATGTTATAGTATTAAATTATTAATTGAGACGACAAGTTATAAATGATTAATAATTGTTGAAAGATTAAATATGTGTTGATTAAAAATAAAATGATTTGTGGTAATATTTATTCAATCCTTGATGTATATAAAGAGTCTGTTATGAGACGTTTGTGGTAAGTTTGATTATTTTATGGGGGGTCCATATGTCATTATCTAAGAGTCCCTTCGTCAATAGTAATTACCTTTGTGAATAGTAATTACCTTCGTCAATAGTGTTTACCTTCGTCAATAGTAATTACCTTTGTGAATAGTAATTACCTTTGTGAATAGTAATTACCTTCGTCAATAGTAATTAACCCTTCGCAAATAGTAGTTGTCCCTTCAGTATTACCAAGAGTTAACTGCCTCTTCGGTGTTCCAAGGGTTAATTACCCCTTCGCAAATTGTAGTTGTCTCTTCAATATTACCAATAGTCATTTTGACCCTTCGTTAAGACCAAGAGCCACCCTCAGTTTTTCTATAAATAGAAAGCTCATTCCTTCATTATTTCTTACTTAATTCAATTGAAACTCAGAGAGAGAAACTATAGAGAGAAAGAAGAAAAGTATTTTGCTACTTCACTTTTCCAATGTTCAGTTCTTCTAAGGTAGGGAATATTATTTATTTGTACTCGTAAGGGTGCTTTTTTATTCATGAAGAGAACTTCATTATTCCATTCTTTATTATTCTTGGAATAACCTGTAAAAAGTAGCATACCCTATACATGAACTGTATATGCGAATACCCTATACTTGGTGAAATCCTTATATTATTCCATTCTTATTTATTCATTGGAATAACTTTGATACGCTTGGAATCCCCTATACTTGGTGACATTCTTCTATTATTTTATTATTAAGATTTGGAACATCCTTGCTCAGGTTTTACTGTGGGACTGGTTAAAATCTTTATTATTCATCTTTATTATTCTATTGGAATATCACATTCATGCTTTACACGGACCGGTTCCATCTTTATTATTCTATTAGAATATCCTGCATTGCGTGCTTTTACGCAGGACACCGGTTAAAATCTTTATTATTCTCGTCTTTATTATACTATTGGAATATCCTCGTTTGTCAGGTTTTACTTTGGGACTGGTTAAAATCTTTATTATACGTATTTATTATTACATTTGAATAACCTTTCTATCGCAATCCGCATGCATGGTGATTTCTTTTGTTATTTCATTCGCTATTATACTCAGTTGGTTAAAATTTTGACTTCTATACTCCATGAATTTAGTGGAATATCCTTGATATTTGCGCTTCATCCAGTATTTTTCATGAAAATATTTTTCTGAGCATTCTTGAATTTTACTCTACAAAGCAGTATCATGTTGACAATTTGGACGTTATTAGTTCCTGAATAAATTAATTCGTGAACTTATTTTATTGAATTATTATGTCATTATCATCATCCTCATGTTATTGAATTATTCGTGAACAATTTGGACGTTATTAGTTCCTGAATAAAGATAGTAGACTTTATTTTCTACTTGACTCTTTTAATGGATTGCATATTCCGCTGCAGTCAAACTGGTTGTCTATTGTATTTTATAAGTTTAACATTTTTGAAGACTATTGATAATTTATTCTGCATTATCTTAGTTATAATATTTCTTACTGGGCTAGTTGAACTCTCCCTTTCTTTCACTGTTCTCTTTAGGAAATGAGAATATAGCTGGGACGAGTCGGGGAAAAGAGTGATGGTCCCGAAGATAACATTAGTAGTCCTCACTATTCTGTTAAATAGTGTGACAATAAATGTAAAGAGGACTCCTTGAGTATGGATATTGTCTAAATGACAATATTCCTATTAGAACTCTCAGTTTATGTATTGTCGTATGTTACACGACAGATGTATAGTTAAGTTTGTATTTGTATTTTGTACCATGTAAGTGGCGACCCAAGATGGGTGACGTATACCCAATTTTGGGGGCGTCACAGATGTTGAACCTTATTTATAATTAATGGTTAATTTAGTATTCATTATTTATTCCTTCTCACATGAGATTCATTCTTGATAATCTGATTTAATTTATGAATGCTATTTGGCTTAATTGATTTGATTTCTGCAGGATTGAGTTGGTTAACAAATATCATATGCTAGATCAAGGAATAATATTACGTGTAATTGATATTGTTTCTAATCACAAGTAGTAATTAGTAATATCTGATTGTGAACAAGCTTTTGAGTATTGCTATAATTATCAGAAGACAAGTTAAACAATTTGAGCTTATGTGTTTGTTGCTTGGAATAGTTTAATTCTCTAGATCTTAATGCTGCTATTATATTAAATCTAGAGAGCTTGTTCTACGTTATATAATTGTTAGAATCTTGTGAAGAGCTTGTTTCATTGAGTGACAATCTAAGGGGAATTTCGGGTAGCAGAGCTTGTTGTTACCTAGGGCTATTAGTTTCATTGAAGGGTAAATAATGTTACACTTGATTAATCTATTATTATAAAAAGGTGATACTGAACTAAAGAACTGAAGCTTTTTATTCATTGATTATTCTTAGTAGTTTATTCTTGTTAATTTATTTAATTAATTCAAAATCCCCTTTTCATTAGAAATCATAGGATAAATATAAAACAAATCACTCTCTCTGAGATCGATCCTTGCTTACTACTGTGCTAATTGTTTAAATTTGTAAAGTGAAAGTGAGGTTAATTTAGGAGTGTAAATGACAGCTCCCAACTTAGCAGCTTGGCGTGATCATCCTTGAAGCGCAGTTCAGTGTTGCATGATGCTCAGCTTCTTCAGTTACTCAACCACTTCTGATGATCACTTGATGAACTGCCTTGAAGATCATTCCTCTTTTATACTTGATGGCTGCACATGATGGGTTTTAAGATGACTGTAAGCTCTTTTGCTAGGTACATAGAAACTTTCTTATGCTTGCCGCCATGATGGCGTTGGTGATCTTCTTTCTTGATACTTGATGCCTTTTCTTGATGGACTTGCTAAGATGACTATAGGCTCTTCTCTCTGGTACTTAGAGTCTTCCCATGATTGACATCAAGATGACCTTGATGCTCTTCTTCCTCTCAGTAGTTCAGAACACTCTTCCTGTAGTAGAACTCTCACTTCTACATTATAGAACTCTCACTTCTACTTCCTTCTTTTTTTTGTCTCTAAGTGTTCTTGGTGGATCGTAGAGTGAGCCTTCAGACCTTCATTGGTCACCCACTGTTTACGTTGGTTAGATCAGTCCACCAATTCTCCAAACTCAGCAACTCCAGCAACCTTTGATCTTTAAAGCTCTAGCAAATTTAAACTCCTTCCCAATATTCCCATTGGAAACTAGCCATTGAAAGCTCTTTGAAATGCTTCACAGATCTCGAGTTGCTTGGTGTAAACTGCAGATGTGACATGACAACTTTTTCATACTTTCTGACACTGCAGTCTACTATTTCACCTACTCCGTCAGAGATGTCACTTTTAAGCCTCGGGCAGGTCGACGACTTTATTTCCCCCTTCTAATTTCTCGATCAGAGGTTATCCTTTTGCATCGATGCTCTACATAAGCTCTTGTCTGAATATCAGTCTTTAGATTGAACCGTTGTCAATGCTTCAATCTTCAGCTGTTCGAACTCCATGATTCTGATGCATGTCTTCTTGGACCTGATCGTAGTGTCGTGTTAACTGGTAGAGACAACACTGCGATCTTGAAGAGTGTTGATTGGATCTTCAATGTAGACCACCTCTTCCTTTTCTTGTACAGAGCTTCAACACTTCTGTTTGCCTCAACAGCTCTCAGATACTGATGGCTTGACTTCTCTGTTATGGCCCCTTCTAAATAGCAAGACACTTCAGATTTGTTGCATGTCCAGCTCGCTTTCTCCTTGTGATCTTCCGTTCACTTATCATCAATGGACTGACCCAATGCTTAATCACTTTAGCCTTGTTCGTCAGAAGCTGACCAGTTTCTCTGTGTGCACTCCATCAGTTCTTTCTTTGTTTGGCAAACACTACGATCCTGGTTACTTCCAAGATCATTGTCATCTTACTACTTGACAGCTACTGTAACGACCCCAAAATAGGTTCATTCCATCCAACCCATTCTGAGTCGCCAAATACATGGTACAGAAATAACTACAACTTTATTAATACATTTGTCGTGAAAATACAACAACACATATCTTTGTGAGTTTGGATACAAATATATACCAAGCTGTGTACGTCACAATGACACCTTACACAAAGGTATAGTCAAAAAGCTGCTTTTAGAAATTAGAATCTTTGGGAAGTGCTCAAGGAAACCTTCATACATGGGAGGCCATGCTTTTAGGTTATGGTAGATATCATATGGCCACGTAATTATCCTTGGTTGACCCAATAGACCCCAAAGAAAAACGAGAAGATTACTATCATATTCTTCCCAACGCGAGTCTTCTCTTGACATATCATTATCTCCATTGTCTCTAATTGGGTATTATACTCCAAACAAACACCAAGATTATATAGGTAGTGCTTGTAAATATACTCAAAGAAGTGGATGAGCACAACCATGTCTTATGATGACATGAGGTTGTATGTCATTAGACATCTTGTATGATAGTGGCAAAACACCCTTCCAAGTTAAATTCACCTCACCCTCAACATCTATAAACCACCATTCTATTCCCTCGCTATCCCCCGCTCGACCCAGCTACACTTTTATTACCTGAAAGGAATTGTGAAACAAAAGGGTGAGCACAACTAGCTCAGTAAAGAATATTATAACTAAAGATAAATAAATTATCAATAGTCTTCATCGGTAATAAATCAGAGATTTAGAACATATGGTAGATGATAAAACTTTTAAACCATAGTTGCAGCGGAACGAGCAATCCATTAGAAGAGTCAAATAGACTATAAAGTCTATTGTCTTCTCCACGTTAAAAGTCCACCAACAATGTTTTATCCCTGTAACATCAATCAACAGTTCCTTTCCACAATCATATGAATAACTTATAATCATAATTGTGATTCTAAATTCCTCTTCTCATCCGAGTGACGAAGATAAATTTTCATCACTGTCTTTACACGAAACATCAAATATCATGGTTATACCAAATCACGTTCATGTTCATAATCATATTTAATAAATTCATCTTTGCACCACGGGCCAAAGATATTCATCAACAGATTCATCTTTACACTACAAAGCTAAAGATATTCAACAACAGTCATCTTTGCATTACAAGCCAAAGATATTCATCAATAATTCATCTTTGCACCACAAAGCTAAAGATATTCAACAACCTGGTCATCTTTGCATTACGAGCAAAAGATATTCATCAATAATTCATCTTTTGCACTTTCAAAGCTAAGATATTCATCAACAAGTCATCTTTGCACTACGAGCCAAAGATATTCATATATCAAAGAAATACATAATCATTTCGAAGTTATATAACAATAATTATAACCATGTTGATCAATTCACCTTTGCACTTAAGCTAAAAATATTCAATTGTAAATTCAATGGTCATGATCATACCTATTCAACAATTCAACTTTTTTGCCATCGGCAAAGAGAACCTATAGTCACGATCATACCAATAATCTACTCATCTTTACACTCAAGTCAAAGAGAAATATCATCATTAGGGTTATAAGAATGCTATATAAATATAATATAATCAAAACATGATTTTAATTTCAAGAGTAAGATTCATAAATCAACGATAATTTGGTCAAAGAAGAAACCAATTTGTCGTGAATAGTACCCGTATTAAAGACATAGTACCGTATACGTGCGTATAGTAACTCTCGACACTTAAAAGATAAAGTTTCATAATAAAATTCATATCCATATTTATAACACCTTAATCCAAATGTTATAAATCACTTAGGAAATCTCATAATCTAATATTATTAATATTACAATAATATTTTAATCATTTCTAAAACTTATAAACAATTTAATTAAATTGTTTACACTTTACTAATTAATGCATTTAATCATCATAAAATGCCAAACTCATAAGATTTTATCACCATTAACAAAACCCTCATAAAAATCAGATATACCTCATATATGATTCTCAAGCCAATAAATCATATTTTCCAATTTTCTTACTTCACATAACATATTTAATTCATTTACTCATAACTAGAACATTTTCATGAAAAATAACAAATCAGTTCCACAAATATTTCTTTTCTGAGATTTAGCATAACATAGACCCATATTGAACATATATTTTTCTCAAAATTTTAAAAATTCATTTACTATTTTTCATATGGCCAAAACCACAGACTATTTAAACATTTATCATAAATTATACTTTTATCCAACAATTCTGAAATTTACACGGTATACTGATATTATATAGATGTACTCCCAATAAAAATTTCATCAATTTTGGAGTTAATCACAAGGAGTTATAAGCGGTTACTTTTAAAATAGTCTTTTCTCATAAAATTCATAACTCTCAATCTATACATCCAAAAATCGCCATTTTTGGACACACTCTACAAAACTCATCAAAATATCATTTCAAATTTTTCTAGAATTTTTGAAGGTCCGAAAAAATACAAAACTGAAAAACATAATCACCCTTAAAAATCCCTTACTATCCCTTACCTCAAAAGAGCAGTACTCCTGACTGGAATAACGCTGAACGAACTTGCACCATATAGCAATACTCAAAGTATACTCAAAATACTCACAAGAATACGCTCGATAATATAGAGAGAGAAAACTTGATTTACGGTGTGATTTTCAATTCTAACCTAAGCACCCTATTTATGGGAAAATGCTTAGAACACCAAAGCAGAAAATTTAATAAAATATTAATATATATTATTTTTATTCCAAAGCACACTTATTTTGCTTCAAAACCTCAGCCACAAAACAGCCCACCTCACACGACTTGCACAAAAAACATTTTTGTTATTTAAATTATTTTAAACTTCCAAAAATCAATTATTTCAGAGCTTCAGAACTTCAATAATTCATAATAAATAGCCCTTTTATCAAAAAATTCGAATCTCGTGAGTTTTTATAGGAAATTCAATTCTCTACAACTTTGCAGAAGAAAGTTTTTCCAAATTCCAAACAAAAATTGACCGAAATCCACAAACGGACGATTTTACAATCTATAATCAAATTTCAGTCAATAAATGGGGTCCACCGACATGTTTAACATGTTTTAAACATTTATTGTAACAAAAATATTCTTCCTCCTTGTATACTCATATATCCCACATTCGTTGTAAAAATATCACCATTATTATATTATTAAAATATAATAATATATTTAAATGAATTATTTTATCGTAAAAAGATAAAATTTTAATTTTCAACAATTGTCACTTTAAAATTTTCTCCATCTATATCCACATAAAATAAATATTTTTCTCATCATAAAAATCAATAATTAATTATTCACAAATAATATTACATAATCACAATATTAACAACCAGGCGGTTTCAGAAAGAGGGGCTTTCAATAAGGATCTCTCTTACTTCTTTGCAGCGCAATTAGGTGACCAAACCTCTCCTTAGACAGAACTTTCTAGACATTGCCAATAATGTTATCCAATAATATTATTCAGATAATATGAATTATTGTCAGATAATGGAAAATATCATACGTGACAATTATTGAAACAACAATAATATAAAATATCAACGTAGCAATTATTGAATCAATAAAATAAAATATTGAACAAAGAATTATCGTAACAATTATTGAGTAATGCCTTCTTACGAAAAAAAAATTATCATGCTTCATGAATAGTACTCGTGAATAGTAACTCGTGAATAGTAACTCATGAATAGTAACTCGTGAATAGTAACTCATGAATAGTAACTCGTGAATAGTAACTCGTGAATAGTAACTCATGAATAGTAACTCATGAATAGTAATTAAAAAAAAATTGAATACTTTTATTTCATAAAATTCGGGGTCTTACAATCTCCCCTCCTTATGAAATTTCGTCCCCGAAATTTACGTACCTGGTATTTCAAAGAGTTGAGAATACCTTGTTTTCATTTTTGATTCTATCTCCTGTCATCATCATGATTTATCCATTGCTCATCTCCCCGTATTTGGATATCATTCTAGAATACTGACTTCAAAAAACACAGGTTAATTTAACAAATTAACATATCACATAATATCCCGATATTATGGTACGACCAACAAATAAGCTTAGGTAGGACACACTTAGCGAAGGATTTACTCATCTCTCCCTCCTAGTTATAATCCCGATCTCCGCCGGAGATCATATCCCTAAGCTCGATACCAAATGTAACGACCCCAAAATAGGTTCATTCCATCCAACCCATTCGAGTCGCCAAATACATGGTACGAAATAACTACAACTTTATTAATACATTTGTCGTGAAAATACAACAACACATATATTTGTGAGTTTGGATACAAATATATACCAATCGTAGTACGTCACAATGACACCTTACATAAAGGTATTGTCAAAAGCTGTTTTAGAAATTAGAATCTTTGGGAAGTGCTCAAGAGAAACCTTCATACATGGGAGGCCATGCTTTTAGGTTATGGTAGATATCATATGGCCACGTAATTATCCTTGGTTGATCTAATAGACCCCAAAGAAAAACGAGAAGATTACTATCATATTCTTCCCAATGGCGAGTCTTCTCTTGACATATCATTATCTCCAATCGTCTCTAATTGGGTATTATACTCCAAACAAACACCAAGATTATATAGGTAGTGCTTGTAAATATACTCAGCAAGTGGATGAGCACAACCATGTCTTATGATGACACGAGGTTGTATGTCATTAGACATCTTGTATGATAGTGGCAAAACACCCTTCCAAGTTAAATTCACCTCACCCTCAACATCTATAAACCACCATTCTATTCCCTCGCTATCCCCCGCTCGACCCAGCTACACTTTTATTACTTGAAAGGAATTGTGAAACAAAAGGGTGAGCACAACTAGCTCAGTAAAGAATATTATAACTAAAGATAAATAAATTATCAATAGTCTTCATCGGTAATAAATCAGAGATTTAGAACATATGGTAGATGATAAAACTTTTAAACCATAGTTGCAAAATGAACGAAAGCAATCCATTAGAAGAGTCAAATAGACTATAAAGTCTATTGTCTTCTCCACGTTAAAAGTCCACCAACAATGTTTTATCCCTGTAACATCAATCAACAGTTCCTTTCCACAATCATATGAATAACTTATAATCATAATTGTGATTCTAAATTCCTCTTCTCATCCAGGACGAAGATAAATTTTCATCACCTGTCTTTACCTGAAACATCAAATATCATGGTTATACCAAATCACAGTTCATGTTCATAATCATACTAATAAATTCATCTTTGCACCACGGGCCAAAGATATTCATCAACAGTTCATCTTTACACTACAGGCTAAAGATATTCAACAACAGGTCATCTTTGCATTACAAGCCAAAGATATTCATCAATAATTCATCTTTGCACTACAAAATTTAAAGATATTCAACAACTGGTCATCTTTGCAATACGAGCAAAAGATATTCATCAATAATTCATCTTTGCACTACAGGCTAAGATATTCATCAACAAGTCATCTTTGCACTACGAGCCAAAGATATTCATATATCAAAGAAATACATAATCATTTCAGAAATTATATAACAATAATTATAACCATGTTGATCAATTCACCTTTGCACTTAAGCTAAAAATATACAATTGTAAATTCAATGGTCATGATCATACCAGTCAACAATTCAACTTTTGCGCTACTGGCCAAAGAGAACCTATAGTCACGATCATACCAATAATCTACTCATCTTTACACTCAAGTCAAAGAGAAATATCATCATTAGGGTTATAAGAATGCTATATAAATATAATATAATCAAAACATGATTTTAATTTCAAGAGTAAGATTCATAAATCAACGATAATTTGGTCAAAGAAGAAACCAATTTGTCGTGAATAGTACTTCGTATTAAAGACATAGTACCGTAGTATCGTGCATAGTAAGTAACCTCGACACTTAAAAGATAAAGTTTCATAATAAAATTCATATCCATATTTATAACACCTTAATCCAAATGTTATAAATCACTTAGAAATCTCATAATCTAATATTATTAATATTACAATAATATTTTAATCATTTCTAAAACTTATAAACAATTTAATTAAATTGTTTACACTTTACTAATTAATGCATTTAATCATCATAAAATGCCAAACTCATAAGATTTTATCACCATTAACCAAAACCCTCATAAAAAATCTGCATATATATACCTCATATATGATTCTCAAGCCAATAAATCATATTTTCCAATTTTCTTACTTCACATAACATATTTAATTCATTTACTCATAACTAGAACATTTTCATGAAAAATAACAAATCAGTTCCACAAATATTTCTTTTCTGAGATTTAGCATAACATAGTCCCATATTGAACATATATTTTTCTCAAAATTTTAAAAATTCATTTACTATTTTTCATATGGCCAAAACCACCGACTATTTAAACATTTATCATAAATTATACTTTTATCCAACAATTCTTAAATTTACACGGTATACTGATATTATATAGATGTACTCCCAATAAAAATTTCATCAATTTTGGAGTTAATCACAAGGAGTTATAAGCGGTTACTTTTAAAATAGTCTTTTCTCATAAAATTCATAACTCTCAATCTATACATCCAAAAATCGCCATTTTTGGCCACACTCTACAAAACTCATCAAAATATCATTTCAAATTTTTCCAGAATTTTTGAAGGTCCGGAAAAATACAAAACTGAAAAACATATTCACCCTTAAAAATCCCTTACTATCCCTTACCTCAAAAGAGCAGTACTTCTGACTGGAATAACGCTGAACGAACTTGCACCATATAGCAATACTCAAAGTATACTCAAAATACTCACAAGAATACACTCGATAATATAGAGAGAGAAAACTTCAGTTTCTGGTGTGATTTTCAATTCTAACCTAAGCACCCTATTTATAGGAAAATACTTAGAACACCAAAGCAGAAAATTTAATAAAATATTAATATATATTATTTTTATTCCAAAGCACACTTATTTTGCTTCAAAACCTCAGCCACAAAACAGCCCACCTCTCACAAGACTTGCACAAAAAACGTTTTTGTTATTTAAATTATTTTAAACTTCCAAAATCAATTATTTTGAGCTTCGTAACTTCAATAATTCATAATAAATATCCCTTTTATCAAAAAATTTGAATCTGACGACTGTTTATAGGAAATTCAATTCTCTACAACTTTGCAGAAGAAAGTTTTTTTAAAATCCAAACAGAAATTGACCGAAATCCACAAACGGACGATTTTACAATCTATAATCAAATTTCAAATAATAAATGGGGTCCAAAAGACATGTTTAACATGTTTTAAACATTTATTGTAAAAAAATATTCTTCCTCCTCGTATACTCATATATCCCACATTCGTTGTAAAAATATCACCATTATTATATTATTAAAATATAATAATATATTTAAATGAATTATTTTATCGTAAAAGATAAAATTTTAATTTTCAACAATTGTCACTTTAAAATTTTCTCCATCTATATCCACATAAAATAAATATTTTTCTCATCATAAAAATCAATAATTAATTATTCACAAATAATATTACATAATCACAATATTAACAACCGGTAGCCTCAGGAAAGAGGGCTTTCAATAAGGATCTCTCATCTGGCGCCGCAATTAGGTGACCAAACCTCTCCTTAGACAGAACTTTCTAGACATTGCCAATAATGTTATCCAATAATATTATTCAGATAATATGAATTATTGTCAGATAATGGAAAATATTTGTCGTGACAATTATTGAAACAACAATAATATAAAATATCAACGTAGCAATTATTGAATCAATAAAATAAAATATTGAATAAAGAATTACCGTAACAATTATTGAGTAATGCCTTCTTACGAAAAAAAATTATCATGCTTCATGAATAGTACTCGTAAATAGTAACTCGTGAATAGTAACTCATGAATAGTAACTCGTGAATAGTAACTCATGAATAGTAACCCGTGAATAGTAACTCGTGAATAGTAACTCATGAATAGTAATTAAAAAAAAATTGAATACTTTTATTTCATAAAATTCGGGGTCTTATATGACTCATCGCACTTGCGACTTTTTATTAGTCGCCATCAAGTCTTCTTCTGATCAACTTATGGAGGACTTCATCTCGAATGGCTTGACAACTCAATCTGGATGCTGATTGGGTTGGTGCTTAGATCTTCTATTAGCTTGCATGCCATTCGTTGAGTGCTCTCTAGTTTCCTTGCAGTGCCAACCAGAGGCTTCATTCCTTTGTATGTTCTGGGAGTGCTCATTCATTGAGAATCGTATTTGCTCTACGATTCTGCCTTAGCATTGTGAACACATATGTGACACCCCCAAATCCGGGTTACCTGACCCCCGAGTTTGGTGTTCACAATCCATAATATAATAACATCTAACTACCCATTCATATAGAAATAGTACTACATAAGTCATTAACAGAGATTATTAATACATTAGTCTCAGGTTCTCTAACCTTAACATTACAAACATACCCTTTAGATAAACAAAAAGGGTTTACAAACATAACATAATAATAAGTTTATTATAACTACTCCAGCATTTTGCCTCTTTTCTTCACAACACCTTCTGCAACTTCGTCCCTAGCTGAAAAGTTTTATTTAGCAAGGGTGAGCAACAAATTTACCCCACAAGTTAGACATACAATGAATGTATAAGTATCAGAATAATAGACTATCTATTTTGATAGAATGACACCAAAGTTCGGGGAACTTTGAAATAGCTGAACAAATCGTTAACAAATAACAAGTCTTCTCATATTCTAGGCAACGCAATAATCTGATAATGAAAGAGTACAACGCTTTCAAAGTTTCTACGACATTCTATTGAATAAACAAGAATCAATTCTACGCAATAACAAGGTGGAATGTTTTCCAGATTTATGCTGAGCGATCCATTGGATCTAGAACTTCTATCTTCTCGGGTATCTATCAAAGATTTACTTTGAAACGTACGCAGGAGTATCAGATAACCATAAAGATTAAATCATACCCCTCTACAAGTATAACATGTGATCAGCTTTATTATACCCTATATTATGCATAATACTTAACAGTGCGTAATGGCCGAATATACGACTTAAAATGTTCCCTTTATATAAAAGATTATTTTTCTCAGTCTTTGAATCAAAATTTGATTTAACAACGAAACACCATGATTTCAATTTCTATTTACTTATCGATCTAGACGAAATAATTGGCATCGATCTACCAACAACAATTGAATTCTCTTCTCGAATTTATCAAGTTCTAACAAATGTTCGTCTAGCCAGAATAATTAGCTAAGACATTTCTCAACATAATTTGACAATGAACAAGAATTATCTGTACTGTCAATTTTATCTGCTACGAATATGAATATCCAACAACAGTTATTCTACAAATGTATATTCTCCGAATCAGTAATTCAATTTGAATTATTAAACATGCACTAACTGCGAATAATCAACAAGAAATCACTAGACGTGGTATAATTAGCAATAATTAACCACTATAATAATTGAATAATATTAACTCAAGGTTGAGTTAGGAAACTTGCCTTCCGCGTTGATTACAGCTACACAATATACTTATCTGCTTTTGAATGACCTATAACCAATAATATCAGTCTCCCAATTAGCACAATAATTTATAATCACGTAACACTGTATTCTATAGTCAAACTTCATTACCACATAGCCACATTAGTGTTTATAACCTATATAAACACTTATCAAGTCTAACTATTTCTGTCTGGTTGGATTTCGGTCCCTTCTTGGTGTTCTGGTCACTCTAGCCAACAATTAACACATTGATTGTCAATTAAACTTGGTCTCTAAGCTTCAATAATATTTTAGATAAGCCAAATATCGTTTATAATATTTTCGGAAGCTTTGAATAATTTATAAACAATTATTATAATTTATAATAATTTTTCAAATATTTAAATCATTTTTAAATGATTTAAATACTCATTAATTCTATTATCATTAATATTTAATAATATAAAAATATTAATGAAATACTTGTCAAAATATTAAAGTTATTATTAAGAACTTAAATTATTTTTGAATCATCAATATTCTAGTTAAATAATTTTAAATTAATTAAAATTATTTTTAAACTATCACCATTAATATTTAAATATTAATGAAATTATTATCAAAATATTAAAAGTTATTAATTATAACTTAAAATATCTTTAAAATATTTTTCTCATTTTAAATGATTTTTAAATTAATAAAATCATTTTTAATTAATTTATTTAATATAATTACGAAATAAATTTAATATCATTAATATTAATTTATTAATGAGAATTCTCCAAAAATATTGAAAATTATATTTTATAATTCAAAATATTTTCTAACACTTTATTCTTATTTAAAATGATTTTTAAATCAATAAAATCATTTTTAACTTAATTATTTAATTTAATAATTAAATAAATCTAATATCATTAATATTAAATTATTAATGAAAATTCTCTAAAATATTAAAAGTCACATTTTATAACTCAAAGTATTTTTTAATACGTTATTCTTATTTAAAATGATTTTCATAATATTAAATCTTTTTTCTCTAATTTATTTAATACACTAATTAAATAAATTAAATACCTTTAATATTTAAATAATTATAAATATTAAAGAAAAATATTCTAATTGGTCAAAAATTATTTTTCATTATTTAAAATAATTTTTAATAATTTTTATAATTTATTTCTATTTTTAATTAATTTCCGGAATATTCAGAAAATAAAATAATTCAAAAGCGTCGCTAATTGTCTATAGCGACACTAAGCATCGCTGCTGGTGTTCTTGAGCTCAAGAACACTGACAGCTTCGTGTTCAAGGTCTTTGGTTTGACCATCTTTAAATCTCTGATCGAGCTTGTTCTGGACAATCCAAGAATTTTATATTGTAGTGTTAATGTAATACTACAACATTAAACCATCATTTTGGTCAAATAACATAACAAAAAAGTGATCTATGTCTTCAAAGGTGTTGTCAGGTGGGTTCTGGGTTTTCCAGAAACCCAGGTTGTTCAACCAGTCACTTTCATTCTCAATTTATTCTATGTTCCAGTTATCAAATGGCTCGATTTTTGGTTCAAACATGGAGTATTAATGACAAGGGACACATAAGAACAAACAGATCGTTTAAACAACAACACACCTGCTAGATTAATCCCGATCAAACCATGTCAGAATCATGGTGCAACCGATTTCTGGGTTTTTCAGAAATGGTTTCCATGTTCTACATGCCCAGTTTGACCGTCCACTATATCCCACATGTTTGTTTGTTAAAAGATCTAAAAGTATAGATCTAAAGTACATATTACAGGCTACAACATGTATACAACAACATACACAAACAACTTAAACACTGACATATATTAAGCCGAACAAAAGTTGTCAGACGTTGATCAAGGCTTTCTGGGTTACCCAGATTTGGCTCGGTCAATGTCGGTCAACGGATTTTGACCGTTTATATCGTCCAACCCAGACATCTAATGACTATGATTTCACTTGCAGGTCAAAGACAACATACCAGGCTACAAATCCAAAAACTAAAACAACAAAAATCAAACACCCATAAAGATCTAGAGCGACTGACATTAGCTTGTCAGACCTCATAACTATTCTTGTGCAGTTTTGAAAATCAACACTTTTAAAGCCATTTGATGCTATGGATCTATGGTATATCCCCATAGATCATCATAAAAAATCATATAACACAAGATTAAATACTTTAAACAAAAAAAATTCTTAGCAACTTGGATCAAAAATAAATTTAGGTTTATACCTTCTTTCTTCAAATCCTTGATCTTAATCTCCTTAGTTGTTCTTGGTGAAATAGGGACTGTTTAGGGCACTGATCTACTCAACAAATTTTGGGTCTTGGTGAGAGAGAGAGTAGGTGAGAGCTTTGAGTGAATAAAACCCAATTTTGCACACTTTCTCTTTCTAAATCTATATATTTTGTGACAAGTTGCTAGATCTAAGGTTGCTAGCTGCTTTTCTGAGATTTTTGAAGTCACAAAGTCAAGTGGTTGGTTACCTACTACAAATTTGCCATGATTTACAAGTAATCTAATAAAAATCCTATAAAGGGCCTTTTGGTCATTGTTCTTGTAATTTTAATGGCATGATGGTTGTAAGACCCCAACTTTTTGAATAAAGATGAATTTTCTATAATTATCATTTTTGAATATTATGGAATAAATTTAATATAATGTTATAGTTATGGGTAATATTTATAAATTTTGCAAAGTATGCAAGTTGTCATATTATATTCGATTGGTCTGGGGAATATTCTTTTAGCGGGGAATATTCGTACAACTAAGACAATCATTGGTGGACCTTACACGTAATTATTTCATCGGATTGAGATAACGACAAAAATACTTTATGAAAATAACGACGGAAGTTTACAGTTAACTGTTGAAACACCCGGTGTTAAAAGTACAATAATAATATATATATATATATATATTATAAGTTTTGTTTTTTATGAAAAATAAAATATATTATATTTTATTTAAAAGATTTTGCTTTAAATACGACCGTCTGCTTAAAAGTAAATCAATACGGACCGTTCATGAATCGATTCTTATGCGATCCATTCTTCTATAAATAGAAGCTCATTCCTTCATTATTTCTTACTTAATTCCTTTGAAACTAGAGAGAGAAATTATAAAGAAACTATAGAAAAGTATTCGCTAGTTCCTTACTCTTATATTGATTTCTTTTACGATGAAAGGGTATTATTTCTTTTATATTCATGAAGAGAACTTCTAGTATTCCATTTTTATTATTCTCGCTAGAATAACCAAAGATATCATGGACTACCCTATACTTGGTGACATTCTTCTATTATTCCGTCTTTATTATTATTCATTTGGAATATCACGTCTCATGCTTTTACGTCAAACACAGTTCTATCTTTATTTATTACATTGAATATCTTGTCTCATGCGTTTTACACGGACACGGTTCTGTCGTATTATTCATTTGGAACATCCCGTCGATGCTAATTTTGCTCGACTCGGTTTCGTTACTTATTATTACATTGGAATAACACATGTCATAAGCACCGCATGCATGGTGATTTCTTTTGCTATTCCATTCGTTATTATACTCGGTTGGTTAAAGTTTTGACTTCTATACTCCATGAAATTAGTGGAATATCCACGATATTTGCGCTTCATCCAAAGATATCTTTTCATGGAAATATTATTCGAGCATTCTTGAATTTTACTCTACAAAGCGATATCATGTTGACAATTTGGACGTTATTAGTTCCTAGATAAATTAATTCTTGAACTTGTTTTATTGAATTCTTATATCATTGTCATCATCCTCATGTTTATATTATGTTGAAAGTCATCTCGTGTGGCTGTAATGCATAGATGGATTTGGTATGATTATGACTGAGGATTATTCGGTATAGTCTTGACCGTAATGTTACAAATGATGTGGTAAAAGTCCTCATTGTCCGTAGTGCATTGATGGGACGTTGTTGGCATGATCATGACCATTGATGAATACACGAATATCCTTGGCTGTGGTGCATGGATAAATTGTGGTTGTGATACTAATGAATATCCTTGGCCATAGTGCAGGGATGATGTGCATTATTTATTAAGCTGAGTCTCAGCGATAAAAGTCATGAAAAACCTTTTAAATTATAGAAGATAGTAGATTTTATTCTCTACTTGACTCTTCTAATGGATTGCTTGTTCCACTGCAGTTAAACTTGATGCTTGTTATATTGTATCGGTTTAACATTTGTTTTAAGGCTAATGATAATTTATTACGCATTATCTTAGTCATAATATTTCTTACTGGGCTAGTTGAGCTCAACCTTTCTTTCACTGTTCTCTTCAGGAAATGAGAATATAGTTGGGACGAGTCGGGGAACGGAGTGATGAACCAGCTGATAGTATTATTAGTCCTCAGTATTCTGTTAAATAGTGTGACAATAAATGTAATGAGGACTTATTCTGAGAGTGGATATTGTCTAGAAGACAGTATTTATATTAAAACTCACAGCTCTCTTGTTGTATATTGACGATTGTATTTGTATTCTGTACCATGTATTTGGCGACTCAGAATAGGTGACGTATACCTATTTTGGGGGCGTCACAATGGTCAATTGCTCAAACCCTTAGGGTTTAACCCTAAGGTTCTAACCCTTAGGTTTTACAGACTCAAATTCTATAATTTTCTAATTAGGGTTTCTAAAAAGAAAAAAATAAGAATTTCAAAAACAAAATTAGGGTTTTAAATAGAAATTAATATTTCTAAAGTATAATTATGGTTTCCTAATTATATTAGGTTTTTCCTAATCATATCAATGTTTAATAAATATATTAGGCCTTCCAATTAGGATTAGGGTTGCCTAATTAGGGTTTAGAAATCTTGAATATAAAATTAGGGTTTCCCGGCTTTAGATTAGGGTTTCTAACTACGCGTTAGGGTTTCTAATCCAGAGATTAGGGTTTCTAATCTCTTATTAGAGTTTATTAATATTAAACCTTATCCGATCAATCATTGATCAATATCTCTATACAGTACAAACACATACTCTTTACAATAATTATTTTAATTATATTTTCTATCGAATTCCTGTCCAAAAATTAGGGTTAGGGTTTCTAAAGCTGTTAAGCATAACTCTACTCTAAATTTATTAGTCAATACACAAATTGACCTTCTCGAGACTCGTATCATAGATACACAGTACAATATTAACAATAAATGTCAATATTATATATATATATATATATATATGAAAAATTATTCGTAAATTTTTAATTATTCGAAATCCCGGGTTATCACATTCACCCCTCCTTAAAAGGATTCCGTCCTCAAAATCACCGCTTTCTTATTCTCTACAATCTTTTAAAGTTGTTTCATCAATTCATTCTTAACTACACTATGACGACCCCAAAATAGGTATACATCACCCGTCTTGGGTCGCCAGATACAAGGTACTGAATACAAATACAACTTAATTATACAACAGTCGTGTAAAATACGACAAAACATAGGTTGTTAGTTTTAATACAAATATTGTCATCTAGACAATATCCACACTCAATGGAGTCCTCATTACATTTATTATCACACTATTTCACAGAATAGTGAGGACTACTAATGCACCATCTAGGACCATCACTCTGTTCCCCGACTAGTCCCAGCTACGTTCTCATTTCCTGAAGAAAACAGTGAAAAAAAGGGTGAGCTCAACTAGCCCAGTAAGAAATATTATGACTAAGATAATGCAAAATAAATTATCCTTAGCCTTCAACAGTATAACAACTGATAGAATATAATAGACAACAAGTTTTAGATCAAAAAATGCAGCGGAATAAGCAATCCATTTGAAGAGTCAAGTAAAGTATAAAATATACTATCTTCTATGATTTAAAAAGTTTTTCATCAACTTTATATCGCTGAGACTCAGCTTAATAAATAAAATCTAATCATCCCTGCACTACAGCCAAGGATATTCATGTAATCATCAATGGTCATGACTGTACCGAATAATCCATGGTCATAATCATACCAACAACTATCCACCACTGAACTACAGGCCAATGATGACTTTACCACATCATTCGTCACATTACGGTCACGATATACCGAATAATCCCTAGTCATAATCATACCAAGTCCATCTATGCGGGTAAGCCAAAGATGACTTTCATTACAATATAAGCACGAGGATGATGACAATGACATACTAATTTAATAAAACAAGTTCAAGAATAAATTTTAAAAATTTATAAATTAATTTATCCAGGAACCAATAACGTCCAAATTGTCAACATGATACTGCTTTGTAGAGTAAAATTCAAGAATGCTCAGAAGAATATTTCCATGAATAGATACAGGATGAAGCGCAAATATCAAGGATATTCCACTAATTTCATGGAGTATAAAAACCAAAGTTTTAAACAATTGAGTATAATAGAATATATGAAACTGCAAATGGATTTTCGCCCGCCATGCGGTAATCCACGTAGACAGATCATTTCCACAATTTAATAAGGAATGAATACGAAGGATCATTCACCATACATGTTGTAATCCACATAGACATGTTATTCCAAAAGAATAATAAAGAATGGAATAACAGAAGGATTCACCATGCGTGCGATAGACTGCATAGACAGGTTATTCCCAATAGAATAATAAATAATGGAACCAGTCCTGTAAACGCATGCATGTGACCTCAAACGGAATAATAAATAATGGAACCAGTAAATTGTAAACGCACGTACGTGATATTCGATGAATAATAAATAATGGAACCAGTCCGCTTAAAACACACGCATACATGATATTCCAACGGGATAATAAAGAACGGAATATTAGAAGAATTTCACCATGTATGCGGCAGATCAGATAAACAAAGTTATTCCAATGTAATAATAAGAATGGAATAACAAGAATTCACTGTGCATGCGATGACGATCCAAGATGACGCAAAAGTTATTCCAATGTAATAATAAAGAATGGAATAACAGAAGTTCTCTGCATGAATATGAAAAAAATAATACCCCTTACGAGTACAACAAATAATATCCCCTACCTTAGAAGAATTTGGATATTGGAGTAGTGAAGTAGGAGAATATTTTTCTTCCTTCTCTCTATAGTTTTTCTCTCTAGAGTTTAAGTGAATTCATAAGAAATAATGAAGAAATGAGCTTCTATTTATAGGAGAATGGACTGAATAGTTACTAATTCATGAACGGTCCAGATTGATTTACTTTTAAATGGATGGTTTACTATTAAAACTTAAAGCAACGGTCCATACTGATTTACTATTAAAACTTTAAACCAGCGATCCATATTGATTTACTATTATAACTTTTCACCAGCAGTCCATATTGATTTACTATTATATCTTCAACCAACGGTCTGAAAAATTAGCACATCTTCTCATGGAATAATATTGTAACCAAAAATGATTTGGACCGAAAAGAAATATATTTTACGGGTGAATAGTACCCCGTGAATAGTACCCTGTGAATAGTAACTCGTGAATATTAACTCATGAATAGTAACTCGTGAATAGTAACTTGTGAATAATAACTTGTGAATAATAACTAGTGAATAGTAACTCCGACACGAAAAGTGCCCCGAATACCCGATTGAACAATATAACCTCTAGATATCAATTATTATCGAAATAAATATCGATTTCTACTAACACTAATAATTCCCACACAATGGAACTATCAATTTCATCTTTAATCAACACGAACTTATTCATCATTAATATTATAATTCACAATATTTAACAACCAGGTCGTTCCCAGGAAAGAGGGGGTTTTTCGATAAGAATTTCTCCTTATTAGCGCGCAATTAGGTGACCAAACCTCTCCTTGACAGAACTTCTAGACATTGTCAATATTGCAAATAATAATAAGAATAAATTTGTCGTCTCAATTATTGATTTAATAATATATCATATTATGCAGATGATACTATAACAATAATTGACTCAATAATATGAGAGATATGATGCAGCAATTACTGTAGCAATAATTGAGTATAACTGAGTGAATTCTCACGTAAGCATCAATAATCAATACCGTGTGCTACTATGCAACCACACGTATTACTGTACTTTTACTACTGGGTAGTTCAACAGTTTTAACGGTAACACCTCCGCCGTTATTTTTATAGAAAGATAATTTTGTCATTTTCTAAATACGACAATACTTTCGTTGTGGGGTCCACCAATGATTGTGCGGTCGTACGGATATTCCCCGACAAAAAGAATATTTCCTGACCAATCAAATATTTTATGACAACTTGCATACTTTGCAAAATTTATAAATACTACCCACAACTATGACATTATATCAAATCCACACCATAATATTAAAAAATATTTTGAGAAAAATTAAATCTTATTCATAAAATTCGGGGTCTCACAATCTCCCCTCCTTATGAAATTTCACCCTCGAAATTGACGTACTTACCTGGTATTCCTAATAGGTGAGGATACGTTGACTTCACTTCAAATTCTAACTCTTGAGGTATAACCTTTGAGTGTTGAATACGATCCTTCTTATTCAAGATTTTAACATGTAGCTTACGTTAAATCTTTTGCTATCTCGTCTAGATTTAATTCAATAACATGGTTCGGGTCGTCCACATATTTACGTAACATCGATACGTGAAAAATTTTATGAACACGCGACATACTTGGCGGTAAAACGAGTCTATAGGCCACAGTTCCTACTCGATCAAGGATTTCAAATGGGCCAATAAAATTGAGGGTTAAGATTTCCTCTCTTCATCGATTCTTGCTTCTAGAATAACACCCTCTTGAACCTTCTTCTTCATATTCATCAGCTCTGAGTATGTAGCTTGAGTAGCTTTAACTTTATCGATTAAAGTCTATTCTAATCGTATATTCGTTATCTTCACATGGGTCCCTAGAGTCTTTAACTCTATCTCCATTATTTGTAAGTTATACGAAATGGGTCTTTGTGTTAACAACATCACACTCATAAATGCATACGATCTTCTACTCAACGCGTCAACTACCACGTTTGCTTTTCCACGATGGTATTGAATGATATCATCGTAATCTTCAACACCTCGAGCCAACGTCTTAGGCGCATTATACGTTCGTTTTGGTTGAAAAAATATTTAAGGGTTTTGTATTGGAGTCAATACAAAATTTGATTTCACGCTCTGAGGTAGGCTAAGAAGTCTTCAAGAATACGTCAGGAAATTTATTAACAATAGAAATATCATTCAAAACTGTGACCCTCATCTAAGACTTGGATAATATGTCACATTGATACCTATCAACTTGTCATCGTCATTCACGACGTCGCCTACAGAAAGTCTGTCTTTGGTGCATTCCACACAAGAAAGTCACCGGCGAAAGGCTCAAGGCTTTTTACTTATGACTTGATATGACAATGATTGACTTTAGTGGTTTGGTTGCTTGAATTCACATAACAGGTTGGTTAAGAATATGAAAGCTAACAACCTTACGAAAAGCATGAAGAGTAGTTAACAATTCAATTCCTAAAATAACATCAAAGGCAAGTATTTTCAAAGAGATAAGATCGACAGGTAACGTGAAAGTGTCAATTTGAATCAACAAGATTTATAAATAGTAGAGGTAAAGAAGGTTTCTACTATCGAAGTTTCAACCAATAAGTTAAAGTCTAATTTCTCTGAAGTCAAATTTAAACGTTGAGCACAAGCAAGAGAGATAAAAGAATGGGTAGAACCGGTATCTAATAAGGTATAGACTTCGCAAGAATTTATAAATAACTAACCCGTGCTAACTTCGTTCGGGTCACTTGCTTTTTGAGAAGTCATGAAAAACGCTCTTCCTGAAACCACTGACTTTGTTTTGTCCGTATCTTCCTTTGGTGCCACCGTTCCAGCTGGACTTGACTTCACTATACGACAAAATTGAGCAAAATGACCTTCTATTCTTGAAATTTCTACTTCTATTATCTTGGCCATGATTACCATCAAAGTGGTTACCATTCTTGGCATGATAATTTCCCCCACGATGGTTATCATTGTTCCGATGGCCGTTGCCACCGGTACGATTATTATCGTGTTGTTGCTCGTTATCCTAAGTATTGATCGTTGGTGACTCAACGGTCTCATGTGCTTCATTGCTGATCTCAACATTTTCAGATTCCATTTTCCAATACTGCCACAAAACAAGGGTTAATTAATATATCATATATTATCCCTATACTCTGACCGACCAATTAAATACCACATAAACTTAGGTAGGTCATACAAGCGAAGGAATTCCCCGTCTCTCTCCCACATAGTTCTTGTCTTACATCTCAGCCAGGGTTCATATCCCTAAGCTTTGATACCAACTGTGACGCCCCCAAAATAGATATACATCACCCATCTTGGGTCGCCAGATACAAGGCACTGAATACAAATACAACTTAATTATACAACAGTCGTGTTAAATACGACAAAACATAGGATGTGAGTTTTAATACAAATATTGCCATCTAGACAATATCCACACTCAATGGAGTCCTCATTACATTTATTATCACACTATTTCACAAAATAGTGAGGACTACTAATGCACCATCTAGGACCATAACTCTATTCCCCGACTAGTCCCAGCTACGTTCTCATTTCCTGAAGAGAACAGTGAAAGAAAGGGTGAGCTCAACTAGCACAGTAAGAAATATTATGACTAAGATAATGCAAAATAAATTATCCTTAGCCTTCAACAGTATAGAAACTGATAGAATATAATTAGACAACAAGTTTTAGATCAAAAACTGCAGCGGGATAAGCAATCCATTAGAAGAGTCAAGTAAAGTATAAAATCTACTATCTTCTATGATTTAAAAAGTTTTTCATCAACTTTATCGCTGAGACTCAGCTTAATAAATAAAATCGAATCATCCCTACACTACGGCAAAGGATATTATTGTAATCATCAATGGTCATGACTATACCAAATAATGGATGGTCATAATCATACCAACAACTGTCCACCACTGAACCACATGCCAATGAAGACTTTTCCCACAAGATTCGTCACATTACGGTCATGATTATACCGAATTATCCCTGATCATAATCATACCAAGTCCATCTATGCACGTAAGCCAAAGATGACTTTCATTACAATATAAGCATGAGGATGATGACAATGACATAATAATTTAATAAAACAAGTTCAAGAATAAATTTTAAAGATTTATAAATTAATTTATCCAGGAACGAATACCGTCCAAATTGTCAACATGATACTGCTTTGTAGAGTAAAATTCAAGAATGCTCAGAAGAATATTTCTATGAAAAGATACTGGATGAAGCACAAATATCAAGGATATTCCACTAATTTCATGGAGTATAGAAGCCAAAGCTTTAACCAACTGAGTATAATAGAATATACGAAACAACAAATGGATTTTCGCCTGCCATGCGGTAATCCACGTAGACAGATCATTTCCCCAATTTAATAAGGAATGAATATGAAGGATCATTCCCCATGCATGTGGTAATCCATATAGGCGGAGTTATTCCAATGTAATAATAAAGAATTGAATAATGAAGGATTCACCGTAAATGCGATAGGATGTCATAAAAGTTATTCCCAATAGAATAATAAATAATGGAACCAGTCCGGCAGAAGCGCATGCATGAGGATATTCCAATGTAATAATAAATAATGGAACCAGTCCCAGCGTAAATGCACGAGATAGGATATTCGGAGACATAATAATAAAGAATGAATATTAGAAGAATTTCACCATGTATGCAGATTGCATAAAAAAGGTTATTTCCACAGAATAATAAGAATGGAATAACAACAGAATTCACCAGGCATGCGATAGACCGCACAGACAGGTTATTCCAACAAAATAATAAAGAATGGAATAACAGAAGTTCTCTTCATGAATACGAAAGAAATAATATCCCTTACGAGTACAACAAATAATATCCCCTACCTTAAAAGAAACTGGATATTGGAGTAGTGAAGTAGCAGAATACTTTTCTTCTTTCTCTCTATAGTTTCTCTTTTCTAGAGTTTCAATGAATTTATAAAAAATAATGAAGGAATGAGCTTCTATTTATAGAAGAATGGACTGAATAGTAACTAATTCATGAACAGTCCAGATTGATTTACTTTTAAACAGACGGTCCATATTGGTTTACTATTAAAACTTAAAGTAATTCATCCATACCGATTTACTATTAAAACTTTAAACCAAATGATCCATATTGATTTACTATTATAACTTTCCACCAAAGAAATCCATATTGATTTACTATTATATCTTCAACCAACGGTCTGAAAAATTAGCACATCTCCTCATAGAATAATATTGTACCCAAAAATGATTTAGATCGAAAAGAAATATATTTTACGGGTGAATAGTAACTCGTGAATAGTAACTCTGACATGAAAAGTGCCCCGAATACCCGATTGAACAATATAACCTCCAAACATCAATTATTATCGAAATAAATATCAATTTCTACTAACACTAATAATTCCCACACAATGGAACTATCAATTTCATCTTTAATCAACACTAAATTATTCATCATTAATATTATAATTCACAATATTTAACAACCAGGTCGTTCTCAGGAAAGAGGGGGCTTTCCGGTAAGGTTTTCTCCTTATTGGCGCGCAATTAGGTGACCAAACCTCTCATTGACAGAACTTCTAGACATTTTCAATATTGAAAATAGTAATATGAATAACTTTGCCGTCTCAATTATTGATTTAATAATATATCATATTATGCAGATGATATTGTAACAATAATTAACTCAATAATATGAGAGATATGATGCAGTAATTACTGTAGCAATAATTGAGTATAACTGAGTGACTTCTCACGTAAGCATCAATAATCAATACCGTGTGCTACTATGCAACCACGCCAGACATCGCACTTTTTTTTACTAGGGTAGTTCAACAATTTTAACGGTAACACCTCCGCTGTTATTTTTATAGAAAGATAATTTTGTCATTTTCTAAATACGAGAATACTTTCGTTGTGGGGTCCACCAATGATTGTGTCGACGTACGGATATTCCCCGAAAAAAAGAATATTTCCCGACCAATCGAATATTTTATGATAACTTGCATACTTTGCAAAATTTATAACTACTACCCACAACTATAACATTATATCCAATTCACACCATAATATTAATAAATATTTCGAGAAAAATTAAATCTTATTCATAAAATTTGGGGTCTCACATACACAATATTAATTTGTGTCTCAAATTCTAACCTGTGACTTAGATCTATTAAAAGAAAGCAGTACTTCACAAAAATATCTAACTCATATTACTCGCGTAATTTAAGTATTAAGCTAAATCGTTACCGGTCGCTTCTTTATGGGCAGCTGCTACATTTTGAACTGTCGTGCTAAAAGTGAATGATGTTGGTCTTCCCTGCTGAGCTGATTCTTTAATCGCCATGGTTTTGCTACCGGGTCCCTTTTTGGCACTTCTCCTCTGTACATTTCTCTTCGGACGATTCCGGACCAGATGATCAGTCGACCCACACGCAAAATAACCTCGTGTCTTCTTATGAATGGGACACTGGGGTGACATGTGTCCCTCTTGACCAAAGTTGTAACAAACTCCTTTTTTCTTCAAACAAACTCCTTGATGATGCATGCTTCCCGTAAACTACGCACAACGCGCCTTTCTTCCTAATCTCTACATGATTATTTCCTGAATTAATATCACCATCCCTCTTACGTTTATTAAGATCACTACCTCCACTACCACCTATCGTATTATTTCCTTCGGCCTCCTTTCTTTGTTCTTGACTATTCTTTAATATAGCTTTAATTTCTCCTTTAGCGATAATGGCTTTTTCTAATAACGTTGAAAATGAACTAATTTGCAGCACATCCAGCTTTCTCAAGTACCAATGATTTAAATCCGTTCCTAAAACATTGTGCTTTAAGCTCCTTTGTGTCCACTCGATGTGGAGCAAATTTTGCTAACTCGTTGAACTTGACAAAATATTCCGTCACCGTCATATTTTCCAGCTTCAGATTCACAAATTGTTTTTCCATATTTCTCTTTAGACCTCCCTTCTTTGACGGCATTATCTGATAAAAATCTTATATTAATTCTCCTTTTCTATACAAAATCTTATTAATAACACAATAAGAATAAAAAAATTTCTCATATAATCACATATTTATTCAAATAGCACATAATACATTTAGCTCCTAACACATAGCACTATCACTTTTTAAATATTATCGGGATTAATCAACACAACTTTAAACAAAAGTTATAATTCTCCATTCACACATAACTATTCCCCGTTCATCAAACTTACCACACCTAGTGGTTCAGGAACTTGCCACAATTATATGATTGTATGAACTTATCCTAGTCCGGCCATTGGCATCCATTCGCTGAGGGGTTCAAAACATTTCATATAATTATGAGTCATGAACTTACCATAAGTAGAAGTATGAGTTTTAAGAACTCAAAAATTAATCTTAATTTTTTATTCATATAGAAAATAAAGATTTCACTCATACAAACATATATATATATATATATATATATATACATATGTTCACACATCGTTCTTGATATTACAACCGTTAATATCATACACTATCAAAAGATAATATCGCTTAACTTTAAGCTATCTACCGTCCACTCCCTTCACCAGTCTTCTTCTTACTGGGACACTTGTTGCCTTCGACTTAGGACAATATATGAAAATATGTCCTTTTTGCTTAAAATTGAAGCACACGTTTTTCCACATCATGCATTCTCTCACGTGAGTCTTTCCACACTTGCTACAAACTTGCTCCTTCTTCGGGTTTAAATTTTTCAGAGTTGTCGCTGTCGTTGTCCCTCTTTCTATTTTTCTTACCTTTCTTCTGCTTGATTGTTCCTTCAGACGATCCACCACCTTCAGTCTTCATCCTTTCCACCTGCGCCTTGAGCTCGTTCCATTCTTCAGTCATTTCGCGTAACGCTCGCTTCGTCTTCCATAACTCCTCCAAGAGAAATACATTTCTCTGGAGTTCTTGATCTTCTGCAGATAGTTGATCTTGTTCTCTTACTTTGATCTTATTCTGTTTCTCCACCTTAGCTTCTTCAAACTCTGCCTCCTCATCACCACTCAGATACATCTCAGAATAATCATCCTGATCACTCCCCAGATTGACCATAGGTTCATCTTCTCCCACCTTCTCAATCGATTCGCCATACCTTTGGCACCTCGACTCATCGGCATTGGTGCAATGACCCCGCTAAGCATCTCGCACTAATTTCATCTTCTCCAGACATCCTACAATCAATCTAAATGACTTGATTAATACTTCTCCAGTATAAACTTCTCACATTATGTGTTCATATATCTCACAATCGAATCCCTCGCTTAGTACTCTAAATGAGTATTCTAGATTTTGCTTATGGTTATAATCCTAGGGTTTTCCTAACCCCACTTAAGGTTTATAAGCTACAGCTCTGCTACCAACTTGTGACGCCTTGGTCACTATAGCTTTGATACCAACCTATGACACCCCCAAATCCGGGTTACCTGACCCCTGAGTTTGGTGTTCACGATCCACAATATAATAACATCTAACTACGCATTCATATAGAAATAGTAATACATAAGTCATTAACAGAGATAAGTCATTAACAAAGATTGTTAATACATTAGTCCCAGGTTCTCTAACCTTAACATTACAAACATAACCTTTAGATAAACAAAAGGGGTTTACAAACAAAACATAATAATAAGTTTATTATAACTACTCCAGCATTTTTCCTCTTTTCTTCACAGCACCTTCTGCAACTTCATCCCTTGCTGAAAAGTTTTATTTAGCAAGGGTTAGCAACAAATTTTCCCCGCAAGTTATGACATACAATGAATATATAAGTATCAAAATAATAGACTATCTATTTTGATAGAATGACACCAAAGTTCGGGGAACTTTGAAATAACTGAATAAATCGTTAATTAATAACAAGTCATCTATTATTCTAGGAAACACAATAATCTGATAATGAAAGAGTTCAATGCTTTTAAAATTTCTACGATATTCTGTTGAATAAACAAGAATCAATTCTACGCAATAACAAAGTGGAATGTTTTCCAGATTTATGCTGAGCGATCCATTGGATCTAGAACTTCTATCTTCTCAGGTATCTATCAAAGATTTACTTTGATACATACGCATGAGTATCAGATAACCATAAAGATTAAATCATACCCCTCTGCAAGTATAACAAGTGATCAGCTTTATTATACCCTATATTATGCATAATACTTAATGATCTTGAATAGTAATATATCGACCTAAAATGTTCCCTTTATATAAAAGGTTGTTCGTCTCAGTCTTTGAATCAAAATTTGATCTAACAACGAAACACCATGATTTCAATCCTTATTTACTTATCGATCTAGCCGAAATAATTGGCATCGATCTACTAACAACAATTGAATTCTCTTCTCGAATTTATCAAGTTCTAACAAATGTTCGTCTAGCCCAAATAATTATCCAAGACATTTCTCAATATAATTTTACAATAGCAGAATTATCTCAGATCATCAATTCTATCTCTACTTAATATGAATATCCAACAACAGGTTATTCTACAAATGTATATTCTCCGAATCGGTAATTCAATTTGAATTATTAAACATGCACTAACTGCGAATAATCAACAATAAATCCCTGGACGTGGTATAATTAGCAATAATTAACCACTATAATAATTGAATAATATTAACTCAAGGTTGAGTTAGAAAACTTGCCTTCCGCGTTGATTAAAGCTACACAATATACTTATCTACTTTCGAAAGTCCTATAACTAATAATATCAGTCTCCCAATTAGAACAATAATTTATAATCATGTAACACTGTATTCTACAGTCAAACTTCATTATCACATAGCCACATTAGTGTTTATAACCTATATAAACACTTATCAAGTCTAACTATTTCGGTCTGGTTGGATATGATCCCTTCTCGGTGTTCTAGTCACTTTAGCCGACAATTAACACATTGATTGTCAATTAAACTTGGTCTCTAAGCTTCAATATTATTTTAGATAAGCCAAATATCATTTATAATATTTTTCGGAAGCTTTTAATAATTTATAAACAATTATTATAATTTATAATAATTTTTCAAATACTGTAATCATTTTTAAATGATTTAAATACTTATTAATTCCATTATCATTAATATTTAAAAATATAAAAATATTATTGAAATACTTGTCAAAATATTAAAGTTATTATTAATAACTTAAATTATTTTTGAATCATCAATATTATACTTAAATGATTTTTAAAATAATTAAAATTATTTTTAAACCATCACCATTAATATTTAAATATTAATGAAATTATTATCAAAATATTAAAAGTCATTAATTATAACTTAAAATATCTTTAAAACATTTTTCTCATTTTAAATGATTTTTAAATCAATAAAATCATTTTTAATTCATTTATTTAATATAATTCTTAAATAAATTTAATATCATTAATATTAATTTATTAATGAGAATTCTCCAGAAATATTGAAAATTATATTTTATAATTCAAAATATTTTCTAACACTTTATTCTTATTTAAAATGATTTTAAATCAATAAAATCATTTTTAATTTATTTATTTAATTTAATTTAATAATTAAATAAATCTAATATTATAAATAATAAATTATTAATGAAAATTCTCTAAAAATATTAAAAGTCACATTTTATAACTCAAAGTATTTTTAATACATTATTCTTATTTAAAATGATTTTTATAATATTAAATCATTTTCTCTAATTTATTTAATACAATAATTAAATAAATTAAATAACTTTAATATTTAAATAATTATAAATATTAAAGAAAAATATTCCAATTGGTCAAAAATTATTTTTTATAATTTAAAATAATTTTTAAAACCATTTTTAATAATTTTTATAATTTATTTCTATTTTTAATTAATTTTTGAAATATTCAGAAAATAAAATAATTCAAAACCGTCGCTAATTGTCTATAGTGACACTAAGCGTCGATGTTGGTGTTCTTGAGCTAAAGAACACTGACAGCTTTGTTTTCAAGGTCCTTGGTTTGACCATCTTTGGACAATCCAAGACTTTTATATTGTAGTGTTAATGTAACACTACAACATTAAACCATCACATTGGTGAAATAACATTAAACCATCGCTAATTGTCTTCAAAGATGCTGTCAGGTGGGTTTTGGGTTTTCCAGAAACCCAGGTTGTTCAACCAGTCACTTTAATGCTCGATTTATTCTATGTTCCAGATATCAAATGGCTCGATTTTTGGTTCAAACATGGAGTATTATTGACAAGGGATACATAAGAACAAACAGATCGTTTAAACAACAACACACCTACTAGAATAATCGTGGTCAAACCCTGTCAGAATCATGGTGCAACCGATTTCTGGGTTTTCCAGAAATGGTTTCCATGTTTGACATACCCAGTTTGATCGTCCACTATGTCACACATGTTTATTTGTTAAAAGATCTAAAAGTATAGATCTAAAGTACATATTACAGGCTACAACATGTATATAACAACATACACAAACAACTTAAACACTGACAGATATTAAGCCCAACAAAATTTGTCAGACGTTGATCAAGGCTTTTTGGGTTACCCAGATTTGGCCCGGTCAATGTCGGTCAACAAATTTTGACCGTTTATATCTTCAAATCCAGACATCTAATGACAATGATTTCACTTACAGGTCAAAGACAACATACCATGCTACAAATCCAAAACCTAAAACCATAAAAAATCAAACACCCATAAAGATCTAGAGCGACTGACATTATCTTGTCAGACCTCATAACTGTTCTTGGGCAGTTTTGAAAACCAACACTTTTAAAGCCATTTGATGCTATGGATCTATGGTATATCACCATAGATCATCATAAAACATCATATAACACCAGATTAAACACTTTAAACAAAACATTTTCTTTGCAACTTGGATCAAAAATCAATTTATGTTTATACCTTCTTTCTTCAAATCCTTGATCTTAATCTCCTTAGTTGTTCTTGGTGATATAGGATCTGTTTAGGGGACTGATCTACTCAACAAATTCGAGGTCTTGGTGAGAGAGAGAGTAGGTGAGAGCTTTGAGTGAATAAAACCCAATTCTGCACACTTTCTCTTTCTAAATCTATATATTTTGTGACAAGTTGCTAGATCTGGGGTTGCTAGATGTTTTCTGATATTTTTGAAGTCACAAAGTCAAGTGGTTGGTCACCTACTACAAATTTACCAAGATTTACAAGTAATCTAATAAAAATCCCATAAAGGGCATTTTGGTCATTGTTCTTGTAATTTTAATGGCACGATGGTTAATTGCTCAAACCTTTATTGTTTAACCCTAAGGTTCTAACCCTTAGGTTTTACAAACTCAAATTCTAGAATTTTCTAATCAGGGTTTCTATAGAGAAAAAAATAAGAATTTCAAAAATAAAATTAGGGTTTTAAATAGAAATTAATATTTCTAAAGTATAATTAGGGTTTTCTAATTATATTAGGTTTTTCCTAATTATATCAACGTTTAATAAATATATTAGGCCTTCCAATTAGGATTAGGGTTGCCTAATTAGGGTTTAGAAATCCTGAATATAAAATTAGGGTTTCCCGATTTTCGATTAGGGTTTCTAACTGCGCGTTAGGGTTTCTAATCCTGAGATTAGGGTTTCTAATCTCTTATTAGAGTTTATTAATATTAAACCTTATCCGATCAATCATTGATCAATATCTCTATACAGTACAAACACATACTATTTACTATAATTATTTAAATTATATTTTCTATCGAATCCCTATCCAGAATATTAACACATACTAGTCAATACACAGTACAATATTAACAATAATAGTCAATATTAAATATATAAAATAAAATTATTCGTAAAATTTTAATTATTCGAAATCACGGGTTATCACAACATCTGTTGAGGTCTAAGTTATACATATGATTTAGCTTTGGCTGTGCAGACACTACGACTCAGAGATCAGATCTTGACACTACGATTTATGTCATTGTGCTTGTCTTCATCTGATCTTGCTCGACTACGATCTCTGCCTCTGATATGATCAGTAGACTTTACGACTCTGAGTCTAGTCTACGATTCTTGACTTGGCTTCGACAGATGCTCTCATTTCGCATAAAGTGGTGTCTCTCACGATTACGAACATGACTTACGAAGCGGACTACACTACCGAGGAAGTTCTCCTTGACACACTACGATCCTTTCCTCCTCTCTCCTGGCAGTCTACGAACTCCGAGATCTACTATCTTGCGGACTACGATTATGCCTCAATAGCTCTCGAGTTTTCATTGACTCTCCTGGCAGACTACAATTTCTGGTGCAGTGCTCGACGATCAGACAAGCCTATCTATTACATCATTAGATCAACCTAACATGCTTGATCTTTCTATATTTATAGTACTTGTACATCATTTCTTTTTAAGGACTTTACAAAGCTGTTTTGCTTATGTAGGATCAGCCTAACACATTTGATCAATTCATTCTAAGTCCTTGTACATATGTTTCTATTATCTATCAAAAGACTTTACACCTTTTCTTAATGCAAAAATACTTGAATATTCATTCATATATATGTATATATATATATATATATATATATCATAATCAAATCATATGTAAATAAGAATATCATTCACATGCTGATTCCTGACAATCTCCCCTTATTTGATTATGACAAAAACAATAAGTGCATATGCATGTTATGAATGAATCTTATATACAATGAACAACTGTATTTTCTAAAATAGATAATTATGAATGTCATTTATAATAATATGGAATTTAGTACACTATGACATTTTACATCTTGGGTCCAGAACATACCTAACTAGTTAGAGATGTACCTCTTTGGCCCCATGTATGTTTTATGGATGTCTGTTAATCAGTTATTCATCTGTTTGACCTGTTTGCTCCTGCTCCCCCTGGGATGTAGACTTCATCTCTTTTGTCTGCTCCTTTGCAGATGTATGCTCCTTTTCTTCTGGTTCTGGCACCCCCTCAGCCTCAGGCTCATCATCCTTTCGTTCCCCCTTAGATGATGACTCAGCTTCTTCTTGTGTTGTCTTCTTCTATTCTTTCCTTCTGCTCTCATTGCTCTTTCTTGATTACCTCTTATTCTGCCTCTTTCTCTCCCCCTTTTTGTCATTAATCATTTGGGAGAGCTGCTCCATGTTGGACATAAGCTGCCCCATCAGGTAGGAGGAGTTGGAAACTTCAAACTTAAGTTCTTTTTGGCCTAGTTTAAGTTGCGCTGAGAAAGACTGATTCATGTTGTCAATCTTGGCAAAGAGGACTTGGAGTTGTTCTTCATTTGCCTTCTTCGCTCATAATGCATCTACCTTCTGATCATTCAGGGCCTTTAGATAGATGTGATCTCTTTCCTTGATTTTGAGAGATACATCAACCATCGTTGCTTGGAGTCTCTCTTGAACTGAGTTATCTTCTGTTGTTGTCAGCTTCTGTGACTCTTTAGTGACTAGCGATATCTTCTCAATCTGTTCATTAGAATTTTTCATTAGCTCCTTCTCCATAGGTATTTGATCATCTAGTTGGGCAGCCTCTTGTTGAGCACCAGATTGGACTCTACGATTTTTATTCTTAGAATGATTTTCAAAAGTAGTAATAATTTAAAAAATCGTTGAGTACCAATTGCTATTTGAGGATGAAGGAAGGTCAGATAGCTGAGCTTTGGCAGATTGAGGCTTCTCAATTTGGATTTGAACATCAGCAGTGATAGAGTGAGCAGACTCTACTATTATCCCATTGGCCATTATCCTTTAGCCTTCAATGTCCACTCTGCGATCAAAGGGAATATAGTGGTTGTCAGCATGTCTATATATTCTGTAATGGGGCTTATCTTTGATCATCTGAATTTTTGTATAATTCTTCATCCTTGGAAAGTTTTGAGGCACTAGCTCTAGGTTTGGAGTTTCTGGAAGTACTTCTTGTGGTTCATTCGAGACTTCCTCTGCTATATTTCTGTTAGTCTTCGCTGAAGAGTTGACAAGATGGTCTTTTGATTCCACTGATTCCTGATGTGTAGAACCAGGATCTTTCTTCATTTCTTCTTTTTTAGAGCTTGAACAATTCTGATCATTTCCATCAATGAATCCTTCTTGTTGCATTTCATTTACAGAACCCTCTTCAACAAGATCTTCCTCTGACTCATCTTCTTCATCACTGGTTCAATCTTTTGCACTTACTTCCTGTGATACATACTCATCATCACGTAATACAATTAGAGCATTGGAGTGATCATATTTCCTTTTGGAAGCAAATTGAGCAAGTAATCTGTAGCTCTTTCCTCTTGTTGGAAGTTCAGCTATAGGAGTTTCAGACTCCTCTTCTTCGCCAGACTCTGAAGCTTCTGTATCATCAGACAGACTTCCTTGACGTTCAGCAACAGTGGGGGCATTTCCTTCTTCTTCGGACTCAACGTCCTTTGAGCCATCATGTGAACTTGTTGGAGCTTTATCAGTAGGGGATGTAGATGTGTTGACTTGCAACCTTTCTTCATTATCAGAGTGGATTCTCTGAGAGTTAGCCGTGGGGCTTGTGCATTCTTCTTCATCAGCAGATGCTGCATTTTCTTCCATTAATCCAGCTTCACCTTTATTGCTGAATTTGGTCTGTGGGGACTCAGCCTTGAGACTATCAGTCGCCTTCTCTTCTTTTAACTCTACATCTTTTTCTTTGTTAGATGGGCTTTCTTGGGAAACTGAGGTTGGTTTGTTTACCACCTTAGCTTTCTTACTGGATGCCCCTTGAATTAATCTGTTACTTCTCCTCTTTGTGGTCTCTGCAGTTGAGACCTTTTCATCTTCAATCTTGTCTTCTGTGGAGAGACTTTTTGGCAAGGACTCAGCTTTCTTCACGCCCTTGGATTTCTTCCTTGCTGGTGTGATTGATACTGGTGCAGAGTCACCAGACTCAGAGCTTTTCACCTCTTTTACCTTCCTCTTCTTCGCAGAGTTCTTTCTGCTGCTCCCTGTTATTGTCAACCTTCTGTTCTCCTTTGGGTTTTTCTTCCAATTCACAAACAATTGTGGAGACATTATTTTGTGAACATTCAAGGGTTCTCCCTCATCATCCTTGATTTTGCCTCCCAGCATCTTCTTCATCATAATACTCAATAGTCTTCCATGAAACACTTTTGTAAGTGGTTTTTTGTAGACTTCTTCAAATCAGCCTTTTCTACCCATTTGGAGATCTGATCAAACAGGATAACTCCAAAATTGATTCGTTTCTTTAGAACTATAGCAGACATGATTTTCAACTGTTGATCAAGCACCGTGTCGTGTGCAGTGTCCTTGCATAGTATACATTTGCCCACTATTTTGGCAAGGAACTCAAATTCTTTCGGAAACTCCTTTTTCTTCATGTCCTTCAGATTAGGGTTTCTTTGATTCCGCATTAGCCTCATGCCTTCTTCAATGTCGACTTCATCCAAGTTTATAAGTCCTTGGTTGGGAAACCCTAGGCATTGATTGACGTCTGATGCTCTTATTTTTAAACTTGACCCTTTCACCTTCGTGGTCAGAAGCCCAAAATTTATCTAAGCATTTGAGTAGAACTGCTTCACTAGCTCTGTGTAGACTGGAGTGTCGGCCTCCAAGCACTTAGAGAACCCAGCCTTCTTTACGAGCTCAAGTATATCCTTGAACTTCGTTTCTGAATCTTTGAACTTTTTGAAGCCGAGTTGGATTCTTGTTATAACTTGCCATTCTGCCATTTGAAGAGTTCAAAGTATATTGGTATGTGATTCAATGAGATTTATGAGAGATAGATGATTGTGATTTGGGTTCTGGAGCTTTACTCGATTTAATCTCCGAAGAGGATTTAAGAGTTTGAAAATGGGAGGGAGAGAGGTTTAATAGTTTCTGATAACAGTTTGCATATTTTGAATTTGTCTATATGGTAGTTCCTTCTAACTCTGTACAAATAGTGATGTGTCAACCAACCATTGGTTGCACGATGCCCAGTAATGAGTTGTAACTCCGCCATTAACTCTTCAGTTTAATGTCTCTTTTTAAAACAACTAGGAGTCAATGACGTGGATTGACCGTTGATTATTTTAGTTCATAGAGTAACATTATAAAGCAGTTATGGACTCTACGTTTTCCTTTGTTGACTCAATGATCATCTTTTGAGAGACGCTGCAGTGGGTGGTTTTGATATTAATCTTCATCATGATGCTGCATAGCTTGATCACTGATGTACTCCGAGCCAATTTGGGTACTTGAGTTCTGAGATGCGTTTGCATAATATCTTTCCAAACTGTATTCAAACTTATGTCCTCCTAATCTTAATGGTTGGGCAATTGTCCAGTTCTTCCGAGCTTCTCATGAGCTAGAGTATCCTTCGATAGGACTGCGATCGTCGAGTCTGCTTCTACGATCGCTAAGGTTGTACTACGATCGTGGAGTTCTCTTCAACCTCTACTCTATGATCGTTGACTGACTGGGTTCTTGAGATGAACTTTACTTAGCATTTCTTCTAGGTCAAGGTAGCTCAGGAAGGGCCAACCTCTTAGAGTGAACTAAGGGTCAGGTTTGTCCCTGATGCGCTTTCCAGATGAAATACTTTAGAAGTGATTTGCATTGGTATCTCATTTGACCTTTTTCTGTTGGGGAGGACCTCTATCAACTTCAGGCAATTGCATTTGCTTTAATCGTGGTTTCCTCCTGTTCTTACACTACAATCAGATGTTTGATCGTAGGCAATCCACGATTTTGGGTTGGGTGGCTGAAAAATTATCAATAGTACGTTTTGAGACGTTCCTACTGACTATGGTTCTTCATTTGGTTCATCAGCCACAATGTTTTGGGACTCTGTAGCTAGTACGATGCTTCATGGTATATGTGCCAAATGAGATTTTGTAATTTAATTTTAATATTTATTGGATTAAATAAATATTTTCGATGATTTAATTATTAGATTAAATAATTAATTGATGTGATTACGATAGATTAATTTAATTATATGTGCTATATTTATTAAATTAATGTGGAGAATATTTATTATTCAAAGTATGTATTTATGTGAGCTTATTGAATTAAATGAAATATTTAATAAGCATAATGATATTTTAATGTAAAAATTAATTAGAGATTTAATAATTTGACATAATTAATAAGTAAGAAATTCATTATGTGACTATGTGAATTAATGACAAATTATCATATTTTATTTAAAGTAAAGTAAATAAGATAATTGATTTATTTTATAATTGGATGTGACATTATTAAACTATAAGATAAAAGAGTTATTAAATTAAATGATTTTGAGCCATTTAAGGCTTGCCAAACGAGGCCCTAGTAGAGGTTGAAAGCAGTTAACCATTACTGGGTAACTGATATCCACTCTGCGCGTCAGTTCTTTTATTAATACGTAGTATTATTCTCCTTCCTATTTTCTAAGTGTTCAAAGCAAATTACAGAGAGAAATTGTGAAGTTGAGAGAAATTGTGAGTGTGTGTGATTGATCTAATAACTGAGAAAGGATCATCAAGGCTCTCTTATTCTACACTTTATACTCTGGGTAATTCCTTTAGCCCAATTTCTATTTTTACGATTATCGAGTAGATGAAGAGAGAAGGGAGAGAGTCCAAAGATTCGTCAGAGAATGAACTCTGAGTCTTTTTAAGTCTGGTTTATTAACTGAGTTCAAGTTCCTTTTATAGAATAAGCAAAGAACTATCACAAAGTTATTATTACAAAAAGTGAATTATTACAGACAATATTTACTATTGATGAACAGTAAAATAGTGCTGACTTTTTTAGTATTCATGGACACTTTTGGCAACTTTAGACCGAACCTTGTGGTAAAAACTTCTTTCGGTGGAAAGGTTGACACATCTTTTTGACTAAGTGGCTGTAGGGGCAGGTGCATATGACTATTGGCTTCCTTTAGTGAAAAAGCAAGAATATCTTTTGACTAAGGCTGCAGGAGCAGGTGCAAGTGACTAAGACTTCAGGCGAATGGGTCCTGAGCATCCTGAATATTAATAGTTCCGTAAGGATCCATGTCATCTTCATCATCTTCATATTTAGTGGAACTAGAATTCTTGGAGGAAGAAGAGGAATTCTCTGAGGCTTCAACTTCTTCATGTAACTTGTCAATTCTTTTGTGAATAGCATCATCAAGAATCTTTAATTCTGCAGCTGAACATTTATTGAAATCGGTAAAATCAATAGGTGCTAGGGACACTTCTGAATTAGATTTTGCTAGTTTTGATGATTTACTGGAAGATCCTTTGGCGGGGATCGAGCTAACTGGAAGAGCTGAAATAGGAACATAGGGAAATTCCATTTGAACTTGCCCTACAATCCTATCAACACCAAATTTATCCCACCACTTAATGAAGAATTGGCGAGAAACATAAGTAATTGGGGAAACTTTGGTCTGAGTTGTTTGGGTTTTAAATGTCGGGGACTGAAATGTCGTAACTTCATATGGAGAAAGAACGGCATATTGCCATTTAAGAATCCAAGGAATCTTATATTTACTAATAAATTGGAGGAAAGCCGAAATACCTTCACCCTTTGGGTGATACTTATTATGGTTGCTGAAATGACTAAGCTGGGCTTTAAGAGGATTAGGAAGAAGGTCAAAAGAAGACCCAAACCTAGACCACCAAAGAGTAAACCAGAAGGGGATTTGACTTTTGAATTTGTGGTCGAATTGTAAGAACCAGGAATGACTATGTGCTTCATTATGATAAAGGAAGATTTTGTTCCAAGCTTTAATATAATCAAAATAACAATATGAGTTATCCTGATTAGACAGCCTCCTAAGTTCAGAAGGGTGATTTCCCCATTCGAATAAATTAATGATTTGTTTAATATAGAGTGAATGATAAAGAACTCTAGATTCATCTTCCCTAACATAAATGGGTTTGATGAATATTAACTCAGTTTCAAAAAGGATATCCTTATAATACGCAAGGGATTTATAAGGAGCCCAAGGGTAAAATGCCATCCAGCTGGGAAATACTGGGCAGCAAGCTTAATAGGGTCATCTTTTGGCTTCTTAAATAATTCAATATGGAACAAATGATGTTCCCATTTAAGAATGTACTCTGAAGCGGGGTTACTGGGGTTTTGAGAGGTTGCTCTCGTTTGATTGCAAAATGGATCAACCGGTTTAGGGTTATTGGCTAAAACTGATGAAAATGGCTTAGGAATGGTGCCAAGGACCTGAAATTTATTAACTGGCTTAGGTTGAGGAACTGGGTTGACTGGATGAGGAACCAGATTTCCTTTGAGTTTTGGGTCCAAAGGGCGACCCTGACCACGAGAAGAAGAGCCTCCTCGGACACTCATAGTGGCAAAAGGGTACCTGTGTTAATAAATTCATGAGTCAAAAAATCTGGAATAAAGTTATTACTTCATTTGATGTATTTAATCTCAAAATCAATAATGCTTAATAGAGCTTGCCATCTAGCAAAAGACTACTTTGAGGCAATGTTTTCAACATCTTTTTCTAAAATAAATTTTGCAGATTTTCAGTCTATTCTAACCAGGAACTTTTGATTCAGCAAGTCACTTTGAAACTTATTATACATAAAACTAAAGAAAGAATTTCCTTTTTAATAGTACTGTAATTTAACTGTATAGGATTCCATGCACCGGAATGAAATCGGATAATCTGTTCAGAAGATGTAGGAGTTAACTTTTGCTTGAGAATACCTCTAAATCCAATGTTAGAGGCATCAGTTTCAACAATTTTAAAAGTTGAATCATTAGAGATGCCAAGGCAAGGCAAAACCTTAACATATTTTTTAACTTGTTGGACGACAGAAGTATGAACGTCAGTCCAAGGGGGATGAATAGTTTGCAAATGCTGAAAGAGAGGTTTTCAAATCTTCTTAAGATTTTCATAGAACTTTCCAATGTAATTGAGCGAGCCTAGAAATCTCTGCTGTTGGGACTTGTCAGTAATTTTATCTGGGAATCTGTCCGCAAATTGAGTAGCTCTATCAATAGGACAAATAAGTCCATGATAAATATTAAGACTAAGAAACCGAACTTTAGTCTGAAACAGACTGCATTTGGAAGGAGAAATAACAAGACAATTGGTCTTAGCTGTCTTGAAAAATGAATTCAAGTGTTTAATATGTTCTTCAATGGATTTGGAAAAAATAAGAATATCATCGATATAAACAATGATGAAATGACTGTAGGGATTTAGGATGTCATTGAGGATATTTTGAAATTCACTAGGGGCATTTTTCAAACCAAATGACTGAACGTTCCATTCATAATGACCGAATGGGGTAGTGAAAGATGTTTTGTACCTATCATCTGGGTGGATGGCAACTTGCCAGAATCCTGATATTAGGTCAAATTTTCTTAAAATGGTGGAAACACTTATTCTACTAAGAAGATCTTCTTTATTAGGTAAGTAATACCTAATCCACTCAAGAACTTTGTTTAATGGTTTGTAATTAATAACTAGGCGGGGAACACCTCTGTCTTTTTCTGCTTCATTATTAACATAAAAGGCAGGGTAGGACCAAGGGGATTTACTATGTCTAATTAATCCTTTATTAAGAAGATCACTAATTTCTTTCTTGCATAATTCCATTTGTTCACGACTCATTTGTATGGGTCTAGCTTTAGTAGGGATTAAATGTTCTTTAAATTCCTTAGCATAAGGGAGTTTAACTACATGTTTCTTTCGATGCCAAAAAGCATTAGGAGAATCAGAACATAGATTATCATTTAAGTAACTTCTTAAATCAGCAATCTTTTCTTGAATTCTTTTACTCTTAAGTTGTTCATCGACACGCTTATAATTAATTTCTTCCTTTAAGAAGTTCAAACTGGTAATTTTGCAATTTAATAGATTTAAAGAACTAGAAATAGATTCATTTTTGGATAAATCTCAAATCTCTTTCTTAAGGTTTAATAAAGAATTTAAATGTTATCTTTTTACCTAGATGCTCACAACTTAATCCTTTATTACTGGTGGTGAATGGATATAATAAATATTTAAAGGGTAACCCTAAGATGATCTTATCTGAAAGATTACGAATTAAAACAAATGAAGTTTTAAAACACATATTATCTTGAAAGATATGAACTTTAGGTAATTTATATTCTATCTCCATTTGACTACCGTTAGCAGAATTTAATTTTTCACTAGTTTTCTAATAATACTTGGTAGGGATAAGACCTTCTTGAAAATAATTCAGATCTGAATCAGTATCAACTAAGGCAGGGAGTTGTATTGAGAAAGCCTTATCAATAACTAAGTTAATAGAGATATACCATTTTTGAATGGTGATATCTTTAATTCGTTTAAGGGAGAGACCTTGAATAAAAAGATTAGTTTCTTCTTTAGTACCTGATGACTCTGGTTCGTCATGATTTTCATCACTAGAAGAGGAATCATGCACCTGAAGATTAGATTTTTTTTATCATTAATCTCTTTTTTTAAGTTAGAAACATCTAATTTTAAGTTAGAGATTTCTCTTTTGAGTTTGTTAATTTCTTGATTTAATTCTAGAAGGGTAACTTCTTTAATTGGAGATTTAAATCTTTCAAGAGTCTTATTAAGACTAAATATAGGCTTTTCTTTGTCTTTAATTCCCTTATCTTTGGTTAACAAATCTTTTAACTGTTTTGTGTACTGAACCTTTAATTCAGGGTCAGTAATTTTACTAATTAAATCAATTAAAAAAGAGCTTTCTTCTTCTTCTTTGGTAATTACGTTTAATCTCTTAACACAGCTGTAAAATCCCAACTTTTTGAATAAAGATGAATTTTCTATAAATATTATTTTTGAATATTATGAAGTGAAATTGATATAATAGTTGTGGGTAATATTTATAAATTTTGCAAAGTCATGCAAGTTGTTATATAATATTCGATTAATTGGGAATATTCGTTTTAACAAGGAATATTAGTACAACGACACAATCATTAAGTGGACCCCACAGCGGAATTATTATCGGATTGAGAAAACGACAAAAATACTTTTTATGAAAATAACATTGGAAGTTTTACAGATTAACTGTTGAAACACCCGGTGTTAAAAAAACGATGTCTGGCGTGGTTGCGTAAGTAGCACACCTGCGGTATTGATTATTGATGCTTACGTGATAAGTCACTCAGTTTTGTTGGTATTATTAATGTAATAATACGAGAAAATCTTTTATATAAAATAGAATACTTTTATAAAGTTATTCTTTAAATAGAATATATTATATTCTATTATGCATAGTGTTGCATAATGTCTCGCATAGTGTTTTGCATAGTAAAATCTTTTTATATAAAAGAATACTTTTATAAAGTTATATCATTTTATTAGACAATAATTAGAATATATTATATTTTATTATGCATAGTGTTTTGCATAGTGCTGCATAGTGTTTGCATAGTAAAATCTTTTATAAAGTTATTCGTTTTATTAGATTATAAATAGAATATATTATATTTTATTTAAAAGATTTTGCTTTAATTATGGACCGTCGATTAAAGTAAATCAAACTGGACCGATTCATGAGTTAGTTACTATACGATCCATTTTCTATAAATAGAAACTCATTCCTTCATTATTTTCTTATTTAATTCACCTTTGAAACTCTGAGAGAGAAAATTATAGAGAGAAAGAAGAAAAGATTTTGCTACTTAACTACTTTTATATTAGGTTCTTTTTACGGTAATGGGTGTTATTCTTTCTTATTCATGAAGAGAAGCATTGTTATTTCATTTCTTATTATTACATTGGAATAACTTGTATCATGTGATCTACCCTATACTTGGTGACATTCTTCTATTATTACATTGGAACATCACATGCGTGTGTTTTATATCTGGGACCGGTTCGATCTTTATTATTATTCCGTTGGAACATTACATGCATGTATTTTACACAGGACATGGTTCCATCTTATTATTATTACATTGGAACATCACGTCGGCGTGTTTTACACCGGACTGGTTAAAATCTTTATTATTCTGTTGGAACATTTACGCTTGCAAATTTTGCACTCGATGGTTCCATTATTATTATCTCATTGGACTAACTTTGTCTGTCGCAAGCACCGCATGTATGGTGATTTCCTTTGTTATTCCATTCTTTATTATACTCGGTTGGTTAAAGTTTTGACTTCAATACTCCATGAAATTAGTAGAATATATCCTGATATTTACGCTTCATCCAAAGATCTTTTCATGAAAATATTCTTCTGATCATTCTTGAATTTTACTCTACAAAACAGTATCATGTTGACAATTTGGACGTTAATAATTCCTGGATAAAATAATTCTTGAACTTGTTTTATTGAATTCTTATATCATTGTCATCATCCTCATGTTTATATTTTGTTGAAAGTCATCTGTGGCTGTGAGTGCATAGATGGACTTGGTATGATTATGACCGAGGATTATTCGATTGTAATCATGGCCAAGTAATGTTACAAATGATGTGGTAAAAGTTCTCATTGGCCCGTAGTGCATTGATGGATAGTTGTTGGCATGATCATGACCATTAATGAATACTCAAATATTCTTGTCCCGTAATGCATGGATAATTATGGTCGTTATACTAGAGAATATCCTTGGCCGTAGTGCAGGGGTGATTCGATCATGTGGAATATTTATTAAGCAGAGTCTCAGCGATAATAGTGATGAACAACATTTTTAATCATAAAAGATAGTAGATTTTATTTTCTACTTGACTCTTTTAATGGATTGCTTGTTCCGCTGCAGTTAAACTTCATGTCTATTATATTTTATCAGTTTAACATTGTTGGAGACTAATGATAATTTATTCTGCATTATCTTAGTCATAATATTTTTTACTGGGCTAGTTGAGCTCACCCTTCCTTTCACTGTTCTCTTCAGGAAATGAGAATATAGCTAGGACGAGTCGGGGAACGGAGTGATGGTCCAGAGGATAGCATTAGTAGTCCTCACTATTCTATGAAATAGTGTGATAATAATTGTAATGAGGACTCCTTTTGAGTTTGTATAATCTCTAGTAGATAATATTTGTATTCAAACTCACGGTTTATGTTTTTGTCGTATTATACATACGACGGTTGTATTAAGTAAGTTGTATTTGAATTACATACCATGTATCTGGCGACCCAAGATGGGTGATGTATACCGAATTTTGGGGCGTCACGGGTTGGTATCAAAGCTTAGGATATGGTCCCAGCTACGATGTGAGATAAGAACTAGGAGGGAGAGGCGGGAAATGTAATATCCGAGATTTCTATGTAATTTAACAATTTCAATAAACAAACTTATGTGAAATTCTTATGTGACAAATTATTCATAAATGAATTATTTAATTTCATTATATGTTATGTGATAAGATGTATTGAATGGTTGTTACAAGTTGAGTCAACTATTCAATTTGGCTAAGTATGAAATTAATTCTAATTAATTTCGTGGATGACTTTAAAACATGACTTTGAGTTCGTGAGCGAATTTAGTGACGCGGATGACATGATTTGAGTCCGGAACGTCAAATTAGTCAGATAGATCAGAATCACGAAAATGCGTCACTTGGTTGACTTTTTGGTCAAAGTCAAGTCATTGACTTTTTTTGGGGAAAAGTCAACTACGAATTTTGAAGTTGAGTTTGATGAAACGGAGAGTTCCATGACGTCCGGACGTCGACTTTAGTAGGAATCGATATAAGTATCGGACACGCTTGACTACTTGAGGGCAAAATGGTCAAAATGACTTGTTAATTGATTAAATGATTATTATATTAATTTTATACAAGTCAAGAATGTGGGTCACACGTGACAAGTATATTGGGACAAGGAGGAGTGTATATACGATAATATAGAGTGTGAGGAAGGAGGAGGTTATAATTGTTTGACAAAGGCTTTTCATGTTCTTAACTCCTCCCTTATGACCATTAACTAGTGTATAATGATCCATGAATACATAATCGATGGTTGGAGAGGTGAAGGGCCGAGTATATCATCCCTAATAATATATACATATACACCCAACTCAAGCATTCATTCACTTTGCAACATTACAACTAAGAGAGCAAAAATAGAGAAGAAAGGATTAGAGTTTGAGAGTGGGTCAAGGTTGTCTACGAATTTGAGGAGCATAATCAAGCAAGCAAGAAGGGAGAGATCAAGAGCTATCTCCATCTATAAGAAGAAATTTCCCAACAAGAGGTAAGCCATGACCCATGTATATGTTTTTAGAAACTAGTAAGAAAAAATGCTTGAGTGGCCATTGAACTACTTTGTGTTGATGCTATGATGCCATGCTACCGCCAGGATGATATGTGGGTATGAAGAACAAAAAGTTCGGTTTGATCAAGTAGCAATTGCTTAGAGAATTAAAGAGTTGATGTATGTATGCTAAGTGTTTGATAAAATGCCTCTAACATGCTAATTTGATCAAAACATGAAAAGTTAGAGAAATGAATTGTTGTAACATGTATATATATGTTATTAGAAGTGGTCTGGATAATAGGAATCAAACCCATGCATGCTAGAATCAAAATCATGATTTTCTCAAAAGTTGGGTTAAACTAGTTTGCATGATTTTTCAGGATTTTTGGTCATTCAAAATCATGTCTTAGATAATCCATTTGTTGCATGTAATAATTTTTTAAAATAGTATGTAGCATGAGGTAGAACATGTCCAAATTTCATTCGGATCGAAGCTATATTGAGTGAGATATGAAAATCGTAAGGTCGCGAAATAATCATGTTAGAAACCGAAAAAAATTGTGAACTGCTGACCCTAAGGACAAATTCGGGGCTAGCTACAGTTTCCAGAAAATTTTGGGCTTTTGGGTTATTATAGTACACTGAATAAGCTTTCCATAGACTCCGGAACGGACTAATTCGACTTTCGAGCAAGGAGTTATGACTTTTCAAAGTAGTTGCGTCAAATCTGTCCAACAAATTCGGAGCAGTCCCCTTGCACGGATTTTCTGGAATTTTGTGCTTGGAATTTGAAGATGGTCCATGAACAAAAGTTGTAGCCCCAGAAGTTAGCTTCGGCAGTGGGCGCAAGAATCGCTCAAAATGTTTTAAAACGAATTAGTTATGACTATTTTAGCGAGATATGGTAAAGTCGAGAGAAAAAAAATAAAAAAAACTGTATATGTTGGGCATTTTAAGTTCTGCTTTTAATGCCTATGATGTCTAAAATGGGTGGCATATATTTTCTAAATATATTCTCTTATGATGTTTATAGCATATCCAATAGGAGACCCTTATACTTCAAACTAGATTGTGTATGAATGGTGATTAACGAGACACATGTGATTAGGTTATGTGAAGGTTAATTGCTAGCGTTAATTGAAAGCAGCTTATCGTGCAAGTTTCCTAACCCTAATTTCTTTTGGGTATTTATTAAATCCTTACTAATATTATCGCAAGAAGGGTAAGTATTGGACTTGTGTTAGTTATTTATTCGCAAGTTTCTTTCGTTGAAAAGTCATACAAACTTCAATTATCTTGCAAGTTTATCGATGATTATTCAGCTTATTATTTTAATCGCCATATGTTTAAATTTCATTTCATTATCGAATCGTTTCTAAGTATGTTCCTCGGCCTTTGTTTTCGGCTAGTTATTATTGATGGAAAAGTGATTTAAAACAAATCTTTCGAAGTTATTAAATGTTTACCAATCCAAATTGCTTTGGTGCGGTCTCACATGATTACTAAGATGAACAACCCCAATAAACGCAAAAAATGATGTCGGGCAAATAGTCCCATTTTTTATGCAATTTTAAAACTTAATACTTGTGCACAACGTAGGGTACAATAGGCTGATCACCGGCGATTTTGCAGAGACCGCTTACGCCTATTGGATTGTTAAACCGTCGATGATTTTTGATGAAAGAAAATATGTTCGTGGTATTTTACACCCTTAGTATGATATTGAAAATTTTAAATTTCCATTCTTGATGTTCCTATTTAACCTTTGATAATCATTTCAATTGTTGAGGTTTAGCTATTCAACCGCTTTCACTCTCGATGTATGTTTTCAAATTTTGTATATACTTGCTGGGCAATTCGTGCTCATTCTTGCTTAAACCATTCAGTTAAGGGTGAGAAGGCTGAGGGTTCGGGCAAGGACAAGGAAAAGTCCAAGATGAAGTGATGCTAATGGTTATGTAATAAGTTAAATATTTCTGCATATGTGTACTGTAGCGATTATCGCTAAGACTAAGTTCCAGTATGTTTTAAGGTTGTAAAGACTTGGGATTTTATTTCGACTATTTATGTAATGGGTAATATAATATTATTATTATTGTTAAAGTTTACTTAGATAGATGATGTCAGATGTCAGATCGTGAGCACCAAGTCCTCGTAATCGATGTTACACGGATTTGGGGCGCATATGCGTTGGTATCAAAGCCATAGGTTATAAACTTTGGGTGGGGAAACCTTAGACTATAACCTTAGGAAAGTTAGTGGAGGAAATAAGGAGATGAACTCATGTAGAGTTCTAGGGGTTGTGTCAAATCTATATTTTTTTTCCTAAAAACAAAAACATCTATTTTAAATACTAACCGAAAGTTATTTTGTCTTGTTTGAAGGATGTCGAGAGAAGACGAGGAGGTTAGATATCCACGCCAGTGAGTGAGTGAGCATAGGTGACAATGTGTGTTCGAGCCTATAGCCGAGGCAAAGAATGACTCGCAACCCAAGGAGTATCCTAAAGAGGAAGAGGAGGCCGAGGAGGACTCCAAGAAGCACCGAGGATACTTTATTGGATGAGTTGATGGATAGGATTACTTGAGTTGGACGACAAGGTCCATGAGTTGAATGAGTCAGATCGTGGGGAGCAACAAGATGCAAAGATTGCTTGAGGCATTGGTGCACCACCGATAATTAGGAACGGGATCCGGCCGACAAGTCATGCATCGCACTGCCGTAAGCTGATAGGTTGGAGGATGAGAAAGAAGCTATTAGGACCCACTTGGGACATACCATTAATGGGTTGGAGTCGAGGATTTGAGTCTCCAACTCGACAAGCGATTATTACCACTTTCCGGGAGATGAGAGAAGAGACCGTGTTAGGGCCGAGAAGCTAACCGAGAGTTGGAGGGAGAAGTTAGAGACAAGAAGGTTAAGATAGACAAGATGAAATACGTGTTTAAGTCAAGACATGGAAGGTTCCAAAGATAGGGTGCGCCACTTTCCACGTGAGGAGCGCCTTTGGTATGGCCGCCGTGTTATAAGCCGAGAGTCGGTGAAAGAGATAGCGGATGAGGAGTATGAAGACGCCATTAAAGTGGGTCTCATAGATATTATGATGAACTTTTTCTAGTAGCAAATAAAATGCTTAATTATGTAATAAAAAGCTTGGTTTCGCTTTTACCAAGTGATTGATGCAATGTGATGTAAATGGCGAATGCCATAAAACGATGAAATACTTTGAGTATTATGTCTATAAATAAATATGTTTTTATTTAAGTATGTGATGTGATGGTTTAGTTTTTACTTAATTCTATATATCAGAGAGTAAATTATGAGATAATAATATTAAGTTCATTTTAAACAGATAGATGGCTAGAGGAAGACGCCGCCAAGCACCCGAGGGGTCGACCAGAATGTTGGGATCCACCGAACCCTATGCGCAGTTTGTAGACATGTTAGTGGGGGCACTTCAAAATCGAACCCCGAATGTCAACAACCCTCCAAAGGGCCCCAAGTGGCACACTTTAAAGACTTCAAAAGCGCGGGACCACCTGAGTTCAAAGGAACTACGGAACCCATCGAAGCCCAGACTTGGGTTAAGGAAATCGAAAAGGCGTTCGCTATCGCCCGAGTAGAGACGCACCGGAAAACTATCTTCGCCACGTATATGCTGAAAGGTGAAGCCAACTACTCGTGGGAGGCAAATCAGACCCGAGCTTGAGAAGGTGTGATACCTTGGGAAGGGTTCAAGAAAATCTTTTTCGAGAACTATTTTCCTGTTAGTATGCAGAGTCGCATGGAGTTGCGATTCCTGGAGCTGAAATAAGAAGATATGATTGCATCGCAAGAAGACAGAAAGTTTAACGAGCTGGCGAGGTTTGCACCTCATCAGGTCGACACTGAGGAGAGAAAAACGAGGAGGTTTGAGCAAGGCCTCAAACCATGGGTATACAGCAGACTTTCTAAGGTCTGCAGATTTAACAGGCCGCGACTCTCCGGAGAAAGCTATAATCGCCGATGGCGGAAGTGAAGCCCTAATGAAGTTCAACAAGGAGAAAAGAAGAAGATCAAGGAGGAAACCGTGGAGAAGGGCAAAAAGAAAGAAAGAACGGTGCAAATAAGAGGAAGTGGAACAGCAACAACAATAACAACAATAATAACAATGTCAACTCGGGAAACCCTGGGGGCAAATCAGGGGAAACAAAGAAGAGGACTGAGACGTGCAAGGAGTGTGGAAGGAATCACTCGGGGGCATGTCTAAAGGGGAAGAATGTATGTTTCAATTGCAGGCAGGAGGGGCACATCTCTCCCAACTGCTCTACACCGAAGAGAAATGGATGTTTCAACTGTGGAGCATTAGATCATCAGGCAAGGAGCTGCCCAAAGAAGAACTCAGCAGGAGGAAATGGAGGGAAGGGATCAAGCGGTGGAACTCTCACAATTGGTGGACCACCAACTCAGAATCGACCAACAAGCAAGGACTTTCAACATGACGGCTCAGATGCGGTTGCATCCGTGGACGTGGTTTCGTGTATCATTTCGATCAATGATATATATCGCTACATATTATTTGATTTGGATGCTACTTGTTCCTTCGTTTCGCATGAATTCTCCCAACGATTAAACTTACCTCAAGAAGAATTAGAATATCCTATGAACATAGAAGTTGCTAATAAGGAAGTCATTCCCGTTAACAATGTCCATAGGAATTGCGTTGTAGATATCGGGGATATAAGTTACCGTGGACTTAATCCCAATTCAATTAGGAGAATTTGATGTAATTTTAGGGATGGATTGGTTATTTAACCATGGAGCGATGATAGATTGCCGTAAAAAAGTGTATAAACCTTAAGACTCGAGCGGTCTAAAGTAGTGTTCTATGGGAGTAGGTCGCCGAGACACTCGAGTCAGTCTCGACGACGATGATGCAAGCGAGAAGTTACTAAAAAAGGATGTGTAGGTTATTTGGCCCATATCGTCGATACTCGTAAAGTAGGGTTAGAAATGGGACAAATACCAAGAGTGAATGAATTTCCAGATGTATTCTCTAAGAATTGCTGTGTCTTCCACGGATAGAGAGGTCAATTTGTTATAGATTTAGTACCGTGAACAAGCACCGATTTCGAAAGCCCCGCATGTAATGGCACCATGGCAGAGATGAAGGAGCCGATGGTACAAATTGTGTGAATTATTGGATAGAAGTATATTCAACCGAAAGTGTGTCTCCTCGGGGAGCACCAAGTGTTGTTTGTAAAAAAAAAGGACGGGTCGATGAGACGTGCATCGATTATCGAGAGCTGAACAAGGTGACGATCAAGAACAAGTACCCGTTACCTAGGATAGATGACCTGTTTGATCAGTTGAAGGGAGCGAAATATTTTTCCAAAATCGATTTGAGGATCGGGTATCACCATTGAAGGTGAGAAAGGAGGATGTACCTAAGATATTGCTCGTAACTCGTTACACGGCCACTACGAGTTTCTAGTAATGTCATTCCGGTTAACAAACGCGCCAACAACGTTTATGGACATGATGAATCGGGTATTCAAATAGTATTTAGATAAATTCATAGTTGTGTTCATAGATGATATCATAATCTATTCCAAGACTCAGGAAGATCATGATAAACATTTAAGGTTGGTATTGAAGGCGTTGAGAAGGGATAAATTATACGCAAAATTTTCAAAGTGCGAGTTCTGGTTGGAGAAGGTTCAATTTCTAGGTCACGTAATCGACAATGATGGAATCTCCGTGGATCCAAAGAAAGGTGGAAGCAGATGTAATTGGGAGCAACCAAGAACACCGACTCAAGTAAGAAGTTTCTTAGGATCAAGGGCTACTACAGAGGGTTCATTCAAGATTTTTCAAGATAAGCAGAACATTGATTTAATTTAACGAAGAAGTTTGTGAAGTTTGTCTCGGACCGAGAAGTGTGAAGAGAGTTTTCGAGAACTCAAGAAGAGATCGAGTGAGGCACCGTGGTGTTGTCGTTACTGCATTTATATAGGTGACTTTGTGATTTTCAGTGATGCGTCACACAAGGGGCTTGGCTGTGTGCTTATGCAATATGGTAAAGTCATTGCGTACGCATCGCGCCAGTTGAAAGATTATGAGAAGGGATATCCTACCCATGACCTGGAATTGGCAGCGGTAGTATTTGCCCTCAAGATTTGGAGACACTATTTATATGGTGTGAAGTGTGAAATATACACGGACCATAAAAGTCTGAAGTATATTTTCACGTAAAAGGAGTTAAATATGAGGCAGAGGAGATGGTTGGAGCTAATAAAGGATTACGATTGCGATATTTTGTATCATCCGGGGAAAGCGAACGTGGTAGCGGATGCGTTAAGCAGAAAGGGCAGTGGTAGATTGGCAATGCTAACAGCTCAGGAGGAGTTAATCAAGGAGATGGCCAGTTTGGAGCTAGAGATAAAGAGGCCGAGAGAGCCAGATGGGAAATTGTTCGCAGTGGAGGTTCGTCCGACTCTATTGGACAAGATCAAGGAAGCACAAGGCGGTAATGAAGAATGTGAGAAAATGAAGAAAAGAATTTCCGACGGAGAGGAGCTTAAATTCAGCATGGGTGGTGATGGTCTGTTAAAATTTGAGGAGAGAATTTGGGTGCCAGCGGTATCTGAGTTAAAGGAAGAAATCTTGCAGGAAGCTCATAGTTCAAGTTACTCAATCCACCCGGGGAGCACAAAAATGTATCAGGATCTTCGTCAACATTATTGGTGGCCCAATATGAAAAGAGAAGTCGCAGAGTGCATCAACAAGTGTTTAACGTGCCAGCGGGTCAAGGCGGAACATCAGAAACCGAGCGGGTTACTTCAATCGTTAGAAATTCCGGAATGGAAGTGGGAGCATATCGCAATAGATTTTTTGGTAGGACTTCCAACAACGCAGAAGGGTTATGATGCAGTGTGGGTGATCGTCGACCGATTGACCAAGTCAGCGCATTTCTTGCCAATAAAGATCAGATATACCTTGGATCAGTTGGCAAAGCTTTATATCAAAGAGATCGTTTTCTGTGCATGGTGTACCAAAGATCAATTGTGTCGATCGCGATCCATGGTTCACACAAGAATTTCGGAGAAGTTTTCAAGAACGCATGGGAACATGAATCGAGGTTGAGCACCGCGTATCATCCTCAAACAGATGGGCAGAGCGAGAGAACTATTCAAACGTTAGAGGACATGCTGAGAGCATGTGTGATGGATTTCAAAGGGAGTTGGGATGACCACCTATCGTCAGTGGAATTTGCATACAACAACAAAAGCTACCATGCGAGCATCGGATGCCACCTTATGAAGCTTTATATGGAAGGAAATGCGTAACGCCATCAGGCCGGGATGAAGTAGGAGAACGCCAACTACTAGGGCCGTAATTGGTACAGCAGATCATGGATGTGATCAAAACTATTCGAGCGAGGCTAGTGGCGGCTCAGATCGATGTAAGAAATATGTCGATCAACACCGACAACAACGAGACTTCGACGCCTCAAGACTTATGTGTTTTTGAAAGTGTCACCTTGGAAAGGGAAAATGAGATTTGGGAAGAAGGAAAACTTAGTCCCTGCATTCATAGGACCTTTGAAGTTCTGAGACGAGTCGATGAGGTAGCTTATGAAATAGCTTTACCTCCGGAGCTAGAACATATACACAACGTATTCTAAATTTCAGTCTTAAGACCATATAAGCAGGACTACAAGCATGTTATAGAGTTTGAACCCATTCAGTTCGAAAAAGACTTAACTTACTTAAGAGGTTCCAAAGGCAGCAGATAATTGATGGAAAAGAACAAGTGTTAAGAAATAAAATAATACCTTCGTTAAGGTAGTATGGAGGAACCACAACGCCGAGGAGGCTACGGGAACTCAAGAAAAATGATGAAAACCACCCTAACTGCTTTGTTTGATGTGTAATGATTCCAGGGACGGAATCCTTATAAGGGAGGGTGAATGTAATATCCGAGATTTCTATGTAATTTAACAATTTCAATAAACAAACTTATGTGAAATTCTTATGTGACAAATTATTCATAAATGAATTATTTAATTTCATTATATGTTATGTGATAAGATGTATTGGAATGGTTGTTACAGTTGAGTCAACTATTCAATTTGGCTAAGTATGAAATTAATTCTAATTAATTTCGTGGGATGACTTTAAAACATGACTTTGAGTTTGGAGTGGAATTTAGTGACGCGACAAAGTGTATTTGAGTCCGTAACGTCGAAATTAGTCAGATAGATCAGAAACCATGAAAATGCTGCCACTACGCCGATAGGTCAAAGTCACAACCGATTGACTTTTTTGGGGAAAAGTCAACTACGAATTTTGAAGTTGAGTTTGATTAAAGGAGAGTTCCATGACGTCGGGACATCGACTTTAGTAGGAATCGATATAAGTATCGACACGCTTGACTACTTGAGGGAAAAATGGTCAAAATGACTTGTTAATTGATTAAATGATTATTATATTAATTTTATACAAGTCAATTTGTGGTCACACGTGACAAGTATATTGGGACAAAGAGGGAGTGTATATACGTATAATATAGAGTGTGAGGAAGGAGGAGCTTATAATTGTTTGACAAAGGCTTTTCATGTTCTTAACTCCCTCCCTTATGACCATTAACTAGTGTATAATGATCCATGAATACATAACTGATGGTTGGAGAGGTGAAGGGGCTGAGCATATCAGTCCTAATAATATATACATATACACCCAACTCAAGCATTCATTCACTTTGCAACATTACAACTAAGAGAGCAAAAATAGAGAAGAAAGGATTAGAGTTTTAGAGTGGGTCAAGGTTGTCTACAAATTTGAGGAGCATAATCAAGGAAGCAAGAAGGGAGAGATCAGTAGTTATCTCCATCTATAAGAAGAAATTCGCAGCAAGAGGTAAGCCATGACCCATGTATATGTTTTTAGAAACTAGTAAGAAAATGCTTGAGTGGCCATTGGAACTACTTTGTGTTGATGCTATGATGCCATGCTACTGCTTGTGGATGATATGTGGGTATGAAGAACAAAAATTCTGGCTTGATCAAGTAGCAATTGCTTAGAGAATTAAAGAGTTAATGTATATATGCTAAGTGTTTGATAAAATGCCTCTAACATGCTAATTTGATCAAAACATGAAAAGTTAGATAAATGAATTGTTGTAACATGTATATATATGTTATTAGAAGTGGTCTGGATAATAGGAAGCAAACCCATGCATGCTAGAATCAAAATCATGATTTTCTCAAAAGTTGGGTTAAACAAGTTTGCATGATTTTTCAGGATTTTTGGTCATTCGAAATCATATCTTAGATAATCCATTTGTTGCATGTAATAATTTTTTAAAATAGTATGTAGCATGAGGTATAACATGTCCAAATTTCATTCGGATCGAAGCTATATTGAGTGAGATATGAAAATCGTAAGGTCGCGAAATAAACATGTTAGAAACCGAAAAAAATTGTGAACTGCTGACCCTAAGGACAAATTCGGGGCTAGCTACATTTTCCAGAAAATTTTGGGCTTTTGGGTTATTATAGTACACTGAATAAGCTTTCCATAGACTCCGGAACGGACTAATTCCGACTTCGGAGCAAGGAGTTATGACTTTTCAAAGTAGTTGCGTCAAATCTGTCCAACAAATTCGGAGCAGTCCCCTTGCACGGATTTTCTGGAATTTTGTGCTTGGAATTTGAAGATGGTCCATGAACGAAAGTTGTAGCCCCGGAAGTTAGCTTCGCGTGGGCGCAAGAATCGCTCAAAAATGTTTTAAAACGAATTAGTTATGACTGTTTTAGCGAGATATGGTAAAGCTGAGAAAAAAAATAAAAATAAAAACTGTTATGTTGGGCATTTTTAAGTTCTGTTTTGGGCTGCCTATGATGTCTAAAATGGGTGGCATATATTTTCTAAATATATTCTCTTATGATGTTTATATCATATCCAATAGGAGACCCTTATACTTCAAACTAGATTGTATATGAATGATGATTAACGAGACACATGTGATTAGGTTATGTGAAGGTTAATTGCTAGCGTTAATTGTAGCAGGCTTATCAGGCACGTTTCCTAACCCTAATTTCTTTTGGGTATTTATTAAATCCTTACTAATATTAACGCAGTAAGGGTAAGTATTAGACTTGTGTTAGTTATTTATTCGTGCAAGTTTCTTCGTTGAAAAGTCATACAAACTTCAATTATCTTGCAAGCTTATCGATGATTATTCAGTTATTATTTTAACTGCCATATGTTTAAATTTCATTTCATTATCGAATCGTTTCTAAGTATGTTCCTGCCTTTGTTTCCGGCTAGTTATTATTGATGAAAAAGTGATTTAAAACAAATCTTTCAAGTTATTAAATGTTTACCAATCCAAATTGCTTTGGTGCGGTCTCACATGATTACTAAGATGAACAACCCCAATAAATAAGCGGGCAAATGATGTCTCGCAAATAGTCCCATTTCGCTTATGCAATTTTAAAACTTAATACTTGTGCACAACGTAGGGTATAATAAATGATCACCTGGCGATTTTGCAGAGACCGCTTACGATACTATTGGATTGTTAAACCGTCGATGATTTTTATGAAAGAAAATATGTTCAGGGTATTTTACACCCTTTAGTATGATATTAAAAATTCTTAAATTTCCATTCTTGATGTTCCTATTTAACGCTTGATAATCATTTCAACTATTGAGGTTTAGCTATTCAACTGCTTTCACTCTCGATGTATGTTTTCAAATTTCAGATATACTTGTTGGGCAATTCGTGCTCATTCATTCTTGCTTAAACATTTTCGCTTAAGGGTGAGAAGGTCGAGGGTTCAAGGGCAAGGACAAGGGAAAGTCCAAGATGAAGTGATGCTAATGGTTATGTAATAAGTTAATTATTTCAGATATGTGTAATGTAGCGATAAACGCTAAGACTAAGTTCCAAAGTATGTTTTAAGGTTGTAAAGACTTGGGATTTTATTTCACTATTTATGTAATGGGTAATATAATATTATTATTATAGTTAAAGTTTACTTAGATAGATGATGTCAGATGTCAGATCGTGAGCACCAAGTCCGTGTAATCGATGTTACACTGATTTGGGGTAGTCTGAGGAGAGCGTTTGTTGTGACCTCTAAGAAAGCAAGGAACCCGAATGAGGTCATCACGGGTAAGCTTATCATAAACTCTAGCGAAGTCTACACTTTATTTGATATCGGTTTTATCCATTCTTTTATTTCTCCTACTTGTGCTCAACGATTAAATTTGACTCCGGAGAAATTAGACTTTGACTTATCTGTGGAAACTCCGTTGGGAGAAACCTTCATTACATCCACGGTTTATAAGTCTTGTTTGGTTCAAGTTGGTAACCATACATTATCTGTCGATCTTATTACATTAAAAATACTTGCATTTGATGTAATTCTAGGGATTGATTGGTTAACTACTCATCATGCAAAAATTAATTGTTTTCGTAAGGTTGTTAGCTTTCATATTCCTAATTGACCTATTATGCGAATTCAAGCAACCAAACCATTAAAATCAATCATTGTCATCTCAAGCCATAAAGCTATTCGTTTATTAAAAAAATGGATGTCAAGCTTTCTTAGCTCATGTCACAGATCTAAACAAAAATACGTCAGTTTTGAATAATATTTCTATTGTTAATGAATTTCCGACGTATTCACGAACAACTTCTGGCCTACCAGAGGCGTGAAATTGAATTTTGTATCGACCTTGAACCCGGACAAAACCCATTTCTAAATCCCCATATCGAATGGCTCCTATTGAACTTCAGGAGTTAAAAACTCAACTGCAGGAATTGTTAGACATTGGCTTTATTCCTCCTAGTACTTCTCCTTGGGGTGCTCATGTTCTATTCGTGAAGAAGAAAGATGGGAGTATGCGACTTTGTATTGATTATCGGGAGTTGAATCATGTCACCATCAAAAATAGGTACCCATTGCCACGTGTTGATGACCTGTTTGACAAGTTGCAAGGAGCCAAATTCTTTTCAAAGATTGATCTTCATTCCGGATATCACTAATTGAAGATTAGAACCGATGACATTCCAAAGACGGCTTTCAGAACTCGGTACGGGCATTAAGAATTCCTAGTCATGTCCTTTGGATTGACTAATGCTCCTGCTGCCTTCATGGATATGATGAACTGAGTATTCAAGGAATATTTGGATCACTTTGTGGTCGTCTTTATTGATGACATCCTCATATATTCCAAAACCCGTGAAGATCATGAGCAACACTTGAGGCTGATACTCCAAAAGCTTCGTGAATATAAGCTTTATTCCAAGTTGAAGAAATGCGAGTTCTGGATTGAGAAAGTAGCATTCCTTGGGCACGTGGTATCAAGTCATGAAATATCTGTTGACCCAACAAAGATTGAAGCTATTCAAAACTGGGAGCAACCTAAATCAGTGACCAAAGAATGTAGCTTTCTCGGTTTAGTTGGTTATTATCGGAGATTCGTAGAAGGGTTTTCTCGAATCGCTACTCCACTAACTCAGCTAACTCGGAAAGATACAAAGTTCGGTTGGAGCGAGGAATATGAGAAGAGTTTCAAGAACTCAAGAGGAGACTCATTTCAGCACCTGTTCTGACAATACCATCTGGTTCGGAGGGATTTGTCATCTCTGATGATGCTTGAGGGCAAAGGGTTAGGATGTGTTCTCATGCAACATGGGAAAGTCATAACCTATGCCTCACGACAACTCAAAGAATATGAGAGGAATTATCCTACTCATGATCTAGAGTTAGCGGTACCATTATCTTCGCACTAAAGATTTGGAGGCATTACTTGTATGGGGAGAAAGTGGAGATCTTTACGGATCATAAAAGCCTCAAATATTTCTTCACTCAAAAGGAACTCAACATGCGACAACGACGTTGGCTTGAAGCTGTTGTAAGATTATGATCATACTATCCAATACCATCCCGGAAAAGTGAGCGTGGTAGCTAACACATTGAGTAGAAGATCATATGCGAATGCACGAGTGCAATATTGTCAATATAAAGGCCCATTTTGTATGACTTGTAAAGGATGGAGATAGAGATAAAGACTCAGAGGACCCAAGTGATGATGGCAAATATCTGAGTGTAGAACCGACTTTAATTGATAAAATTAAAGCCGCTCAAATTCTGATCCGGAAGTGATGCGTATGAGGAAGAAAGTGTAAGAAGGTGCGATGCCAGAAGCAAGAATCGATGAAGAAGGAATACTTCGATTCAACTCCAGACTTTGTGTTCCTAACGACCCTGATTTAAAGTATAAAATCATGATGGAGGCGCACAACACACCGATTTTCAATCCATCTCGGGAGTTCCAAAAATGTATCATGATCTTCGACATACATTTTGGTGGGGCAATATGAAGAGAGAGATAGCGCTGTTTATCTCAAGGTGTCTAACGTGTCAACGAGTCAAGGCGGAGCATCACATACCAAAAGGTCTATTGCAACCACTTGAAATTCCAGAATGGAAGTGGGAGCACATTACCATGGATTTCGTTACTGGTTTTCCTAAAGTTTCTCAAGGCATAGATGTGATTTTGGTCATTGTTGATAGATTGACCAAGTCTGCTCCTTTCTTACCGATACGAGAAACTTATACACTTGAACGTCTTGTTCGTATGTACATAAACGAAGTTATAAGATTGCATGGTATGCCAGTATCCATAGTTTCTGATCGAGACCCAAGATTCACTTCACGATTTTGGGTTAGTTTGCAAAAAGCTATGGACACAAATTTACGATTTAGCTCGGCATATCATCCTTAGACGGACGGACAGTCGGAGAGGACTATTCAAACTCTTGAAGATCTATTAAGACTTTGTGTCCTTGATTTCAAGGGAAGTTGGGACAAGTTCTTACCATTGGTGGAGTTTTCCTACAACAACAATTATCAAGCAAGTATTGGCATGGCTCCATTCGAAGTGTTGTATGGAAGAAAGTGTCGTTCTCCAGTATGCTGGGATAAGGTGGGTGAAGCAACATTGTTGGGACCAGAGTTGGTACGTATGACTACGAAAAAGATTCAAACGATCTGGCAACGTATAAAAACCTCACAAGATCGACAAAAGAGTTATGCTGATCTTCATCGAAAGGACGTAGAATTCAATATAGGAGATCATGTGTTGTTACGTGTTGCTCCATGGAAAGGAGTTACGAGATTTAGAAAGAGAGGAAAGCTCAATCCTCGATTCATCGGCCCATTTTTAATCCTTGATCAAGTAGGAACTATGGCCTATAGACTCGTTTTACCGCCAGGTATGTCTCGTGTTCATAACGTTTTTCACATATCCATGTTACGTAAATATGTGGAAGACCCGAACCATATTATTGAGTTGGAACCGGACGAAATAGTGGAAGATTTGACGTATGAAGAGGTTCCTGTTCAAATCTTGGATAAGAAGGAACATATTCTACGCACCAAGGTTATACCTCAAATCAAAGTTTCGTGGAGAAACCACGATGTTGAGGAAATGACTTGGGAGTTAGAATCTGAAATGAAATCAAGGTATCCTTACCTCTTCGACATACCGATTACGTACCCTAATTTCGAGGGCTTAAATTCAATAAGAAGGGGAGATTGTAAAACCCCAACTTTTTGAATAAAGATGAATTTTCTATAAATATTATTTTTGAATATTATGGAGTGAAATTGATATAATAGTTGTGGGTAATATTTATAAATTTTGCAAAGTACGCAAGTTGTTATATAATATTCGATTGGTCGGAGAATATTCGTTTTAACAGGGAATATTTGTACAACGACACAATCATTGGTGGACCCCACAACGAAATTATTGTCGGATTGAGAAAATGACAAAAATACTTTATGAAAATAACAGCAGAAGTTTTACCGTTAACTGTTGAAACACCTAGTGATAAAAGTACAGTAATACGCGTGGTTGCATAGTAGCACATGGTATTGATTATTGATGCTTACGTGATAAGTCACTCAGTTTTGTTGGTATTATTAATGTAATAATACAGAAAATCTTTTTATATAAATAGAATACTTTTATAAAGTTATTCTATAAATAGAATATATTATATTCTATTATGCATAGTGTTGCATAGTGTCTGTATAGTGTTTTGCATAATAAAATCTTTTTATATAAAATATAATACTTTTATAAAGCTATCTGTTTTATTAGACAATAATTAGAATATATTATATTTTATTATGCATAGTGTTTGCATAGTGTCTGCATAGTGTTTGCAAAGTAAAATCTTTTATAAAGTTATTCGTTTTATTAGATTATAAATAGAATATATTATATTTTATTTAAAAGATTTTGCTTTAAATATGAACCGTCAGATTAAAGTAAATCAATCTGGACCGTTCATGAGTTAGTTACTATGCAGTCCATTTTCTATAAATAGAAACTCATTCCTTCATTATTTTCTTACGAATTCACTGAAACTCTATAGAGAGAAAATTATAGAGAGAAAGAAGAAAAGATTTTTGCTACTTAACTACTCTTATATTTAGTTCTTTTACGTTAAGGGGTGTTATTCTTTCTTATTCATGAAGAGAACTGTTTTTATTCCATTTCTTATTATTCTGTTGGAATAACCTATATACGCGGTCTACCCTATACTTGGTGACATTCTTCTACTATATTATTGGAACATCGTCATGCGTGTGTTTTACACAGGACACGGTTAAAATCTTTATTATTATTCCGTTGGAACATCCTGCTCGTGTGTTTTTAAGGACACATTCGTTCCATTTTATTATTATTCTGTTGGAGCATCATATCTCGTGTGTTTTTACACAGGACTGGTTAAAATCTTTATTATTACATTAGAACATCCAATCAAGGCAAATTTTGCACGACTGGTTCCGTTATTATTATTACATTGGAATAACTGCCATACATCTGAAGTACCGCATGCATTGTGATTTCTTTTGTTATTCCATTCTTTATTATACTCGGTTGGTTAAAGTTTTGACTTCTATACTCCATGAAATTAGTAGAATATCCTTGATATTTGCGCTTCATCCAAATATCTTTTCATGGAAATATTCTTACGATAATTCTTGAATTTTACTCTACAAAAGCAGTATCATGTTGACAATTTGGACGTTAATAATTCACGGATAAAATAATTCTTGAACTTGTTTTATTGAATTCTTATATCATTGTTATCATCCTCATGTTTATATTTTGTTGAAAGTCATCATGTATTTGTAGTGCATAGATGGACTTGGTATGATTATAATAGGGATTATTGATTGTAATCATGGTACCGTAATGTTACAAATGATGTGGTAAAAGTTCTCATTGGCCCGTAGTGCATTGATGGACAGTTGTTGGCATAATTATGACCATTAATGAATACACAAATATTCTTGGCCCGTAGTGCATGGATAATTGTGGTCATGATACTAAAGAATATCCTTGGCCGTAGTGCATAGGTGATTCGATGATGTGGAATATTTATTAAGCTGAGTCTCAGCGATAACAGTGATGAAAAACATTTTTAATCATAAAAGATTGAAGATTTTATTTTATACTTGACTCTTTTAATGGATTACTTATTCCGCTGCAGTTAAACTTGATGTCTATTATATTTTATCAATTTAACATTGTTGGAGACTAATGATAATTTATTCTGCATTATCTTAGTCATAATATTTCTTACTGGGCTAGTTGAGCTCACCCTTCCTTTCACTGTTCTCTTCAGGAAATGAGAATATAGTTGGGACGAGTCGGGGAACGGAGTGATGGTCCAGAGGATAGCATTAGTAGTCCTCACTATTATATGAAATAGTGTGATAATAATTGTAGTAAGGACTCCTTTTGAGTTTGTATAATCTCTAGTAGATAATATTTGTATTCAAACTCACGGTTTATGTTTTGTCGTATTGTACACGACAGTTGTATTAGTAAGTTGTATTTGAATTTTGTACAATGTATCTGGCGACCCAAGATGGGTGATGTATACCTAATTGTGGGGGCGTCACAACAACAAATTTCATTGCAATTCTCAGCACATATAGAATCCTCATTAACTCTATTTGACTCACCGCTGCAGGTACTGTTATTAGAAGAATAAGGAATATAAGAACCTTCATCGTTACTGACGTTGTTTTCAATTCTCATTAATTCTAATAGTTGTTCAGTATCTTCACTTGAAATATTTAGCTAAGATAACTTCTATTTTATTTTACATTCACTTTTATAGTGCCCTTTTTGCCCACAATTGTGGTAAATAATTATACTTTTATCAAACTTCTTGGGGGTTTTAGTTGATTTTTTATTAGATGTCTTTGGTTTAGTATAGTAATTGTCTTGATTTTTATTTTTGTTTTGACTATGTTTTCTTTTATGACGTATATGACTCTTACGAGACTCAATATGTGTATGCCTGTGTTTTCACCTAGAAGGAGCAACAGGGGGTAAACCATATTGTTCGCTAAAAGTTCCTAACTCATATCTGGCTTTATTTTTATCATTAGCGGCTTGTTTGGCTAGTTTAAAATCAATACACATTTTTAAACCAATATATTGAATATTGTAACGCCCGAGAAAATCAGATTTTTATGACAATTAAATTTTTTATTTGATTATGTGAATTAAATGAATTTAATTGAGTTTTTATGAGTAAGCTATGTGAAGGTCGTTCTATGACCTAGAATGTGCCAACGTGGTTAGTATTCTTACTACGTGTTAGAAATAATTTTTTGGAATTTCCAAGACGAAAATAATTGTTTTTCGAGAAATTTTCGTAAAAACACTATTCATCCGTTTCTGTTCGGGGAATTATTTTGAAATTTCGAGAAACGCGTAATAATAGAATATCGTGATAAGATGGAATATCTGATAATATTTCATTTATGGCAAACGCAATTTTTGCCTACAGACTTAAAACCTAAGGGTTGAGTATATTGATTTCCGAGAAGGAAATAATATGCGTAGAAGGAATGGCGTTAGGGTTAATGCAAGTGTTATACATTTGGTGATACTATTTAGTATCTATGTATAATACGTTGAGTAAATACGAAGTACAATACGATTATAGTACGAGTAGTATACGAAGATAATACGTGAATTGTACGTATGTGATACGAGTCGTATTATAGAATTAAGTTAAGACTTTATGACTAATTCATTTGAGTTGTATTATTAATTAATCCAATCATTTGAATGATCAAGCTCTAGTGATTAGTGGGTTAAGCCCAAGTCAAGGCCCAATGTTAATTTAGTGAAACTCAATTCAAGAAAACCTAACCGTGGGTCGAACCGGTGGGTTGCCGAATGGGTAAAACCCATGGGGCAACCCATGGGATGTCACATGGGGTGGTGGGCGAGCCACCTTGGTGTGGAAGCCAAGCATAAGGCTTGGTCACCAAGTGTTTTACTTGGTGACCACACATGAATAGTAAGGAGGTGATGATTCTTTGTCAATTATGCCCTCCATTCTAGTTTTCTATAAATAAAAAGCTAGGTTGATTCATTTGAGAGTTTTTCCAAGACTCAACCTTAGATTATTGAGAGAGAAAGAGAGCTATACTTACAAAACATACACTTTGGAAGCTTGATCTTAGAGTTTTCCAAGAAAGAAAACCAAGAGTTCTTAAGGTATAATCCTTACCTTTCATCTCCATCTCTTTTAGATTTTCTTTCATCTTAGAGAATCATAGAATTGGTGGTGTATGTCTTGTGTGAGGATTTAGAGATGACTTACCATTGATTCAATCTCTATAAGTTATGAGATTTTAAGAATCATAAGGTTTAATATAGTTTTGAACCATGAAAATATTGATAGTTGAGATCGATTGTTAATAAACAATTGAGCTCCATCAATATGTTAGTATATGCATCTTGTTTTGTTAGGATGTAGATATGAAATCCATGGAGTATTCCATGTGATTTGGCTTAGAGAACATTAGTAACGAAGTTATGGCGAATTTTACAGAAATAGACGTTAAACGTCGAAAACGTAGAAATTCCGGAATGGTAGTCGAAAGTTGCCGTGACACTTGAAAACGTTGGTTTTCCATGTCAACACGTGAGATAGGGTGATTAAGAGTTGTGGGTTCGAGAATCTTCGGAGTCCGACTTCAAACAAAGAAAACGAGCATTGAACTCTCATTAACGTTTTCGAACGTCTATAAAATGAAATCAATAGTGAATTTTGAGTTAAAGGATTCAAAAGTGTCAAATTCTTATATGAACGCGTATGACATGTCATTTATGACGTGTAGGCTTTTGAACAGACCAAATCAGGCTTATAACGAAGAAGTTACGGCCCCGGGAATTTCACAAAGACTTTCAAAACTGCTGTGAATCTAATTCTGAGGTCTGGTGCCGCGGTGCCAGACGTAGTCTAAAAAGCCGCGTCGCAGCGTCAGTTATGGCCATGAGAAAATAAAAAAGTTCTGGAGACTCGTGTCGCAGCGCGAGAGTTTGTACATGGACTCATGCCGCATCGCCAATTCCGAGCAAAACCTCTGGAGAGTAGCGCCACAGCGCCACTAGAAAGCTTAGGATATCGCGCCGCAACGCAAGTTCAGGGCTTGTGATAGTAACTTAGGTTTTAGACTTCAGTTGTTTCGAGACCTACCTGAGTTGAGTTTATATACTCAATGAATGTACTAAGACTAATCCTATACTAAGGTATATGGTATGAAACTTAGGAATGTAATGCATGTTAACAAGATACGTACGATAAACAAAGTTGGTACGTTATCAACGATGTTTGAGTCCAGTTAATAAACGTCAGTTGAATGATAAACTGGGACGAAGGGTAATAATTCATGTTGACTTTAATAAAGATATTAAGTTAACAAAAATATAGAAGAGAAAGAAGCTTGTAGGAACAATTTGAATAGTGGTTTGATAGTTAATTCTAGTGTGCTATGTGAATATATCATGTAGATTCTGTAAAGGCTGTGGTCAGTCGAGTAAGTTATTTGAAGACGCTGAAAGGCAAGTTTTCTTAACGCTTGTCTAACTTCAATGTTAGCCAAGTGTTATGTGATTCATTGAACTGAATTGCAAGACTTGTTTTAAAGAAAGGGTCGATGCCAGATTTTAACTCGGCTAGACTATTCGTAATATATAGATTGATTATTATTAATATCATTCTATATAGAAATGTTAACGCTATCCTATGCCAATTAATTGGTACAGACGTGAAGGTAAGGTTTGTCTATGAACAAACAAAAGTATTTTTCATCGATTATTCGATGGGCACGCGAAGTTTGCCAAAAATATTAAACGTAAATCGTTTAATGAATGAGTGTTGATCAACATAGAAAGTACTATAAGCCGATCACCTAGAAGTGCTCGTAAGTTATACGGATGAACGACCTTAGTCTTTGTGGACTCCTTTTCAAGTATGAAAACTAAAAGTTACTATTCATGGTCTATCAAATTGGGTCGTAATTCCTAATCTATTCTATACTTTGGGAATTGATGTTATGAACTGTTAAAGAATTATTGATTCATAATACTTCATAACTATTGTTCAGTTTTGTTGGAATTGTTATATAATTCATGAATGTGGTATTCCTGTTATCCTTGATTAAACTTGTTGAGCTGTCATGCTCACTTCTTGCGTGAATTATATAACTGCAGTTAAAGATGAACGTACTGTGAATGCCAAGAGAGATAAGGGAAAAGCTAAGATGGATGCTTAGGCATTGTGTAAAAATTTAGTAAGGTTGTATGTATTATACATTATGAACAATGAACGATGTAACCGGTTTATGAACCTGGGAAGGATTATACTTTGATTGTAATAAGAAGATAGTAATTACCTTCATTTTTTTGTATTTCAATGGAATGATTGTATGGATTTTAGTACAGTGGAGCACCATCTGTCGGGTTGGAAGATACCCAAATTTGGGGGCGTCACAGGTTGGTATCAAAGCCTTAGGTTATAAAACTTAAGGGGGGGAAACCTTAGGCTAATAACCTCATAAGGAAGGTAAAGTCCGAGGAATTAAATTCAACTCCATTGAATTAAAAAGATATTGAGATAACTCAGTATCGAAAGGATTAAAAGATGAAAATTAATCTTAAAGATATTAAATGTGATTTGTGCTTATACTATTATGTATTATGTACTAATCAACGTGTTATGTGTTTGTAGATGTCAACCGATAACTTGATGTTTAGAAACGTGGAAATGATAAGTGAGGACTCAGTTAACCAAGTTGAGGTTGTACCAATGCCAGTGGCAGAGGTACCGACAGTTGTACTAGACGACTCAGACATTGAGGAGTACATCTCTAAGGAAGAATACTATGAGGAAACCATGGGATTAGCATCATACCTTAACGATATGCTAAACATGGAGGAGGAGATAGAGGTGACATCGATTAACACGGTGTTCCCTACTCATGAGCCAACATATCTGGATGCAACTAGAGAATTGTATCTGGCAGTGTTGGATAGGAATGTGCATTTGCGCATTATGGTAGAGGCACAGAATTAGGAAATAACTGCCTTATATGAGGCGAAAGAATCTGCAGAGGCAGACTTTGAGTCAGAGCACGACGAGAAAGTGCTTATGACTGATAAGGCTCTTGACTATAAGGATGAGGTCCTTGAGCTACAAAAGAAACTGGTTGAGAAAGACCAGAAAATAACTAGGATGTCATACATCCATGAATGCGCTCACGAGGATTTCAAGCTGAAAATTGCTTGTTATTCTATTGAGTTTGGGCAAACTCGACATACCATAAGTCGAGATATAGTGTCGATTCTGGCAAATCAGAAATATGAGAATGTCATTCGACAGTGTTAGTAGATCGCTAGATCTTTTTGTATATGAGTAGTGACGTAAAACCCTCTTTTGTATAACTAAGGGTAGTCTTTTTGTGAATCCTAATTTTTGTAAAAGGCAATCGCGGGATAGTATGTAATAGCTTTTGGCTAAGGGAACATGATGTAAATAGTTTTGACTATGAAAGCATATTTATATAATGAAGTTTTTATTTAATATACTTGTTGTGGTATGAATGGTTGTTGTTAATTTAAAATGATAACCGAGTAGTTAAATAGATAATAACGAAGTTTTATTTATTTAATCCAAATTATGCCTCCGAGAAGGAGACAACGGAACCAAGAGGCCGAGTCTCATAATGAAAATCAGGGGGGTCCTAACAACCCTATGCAAGAGTTCGTTAATTTATTAACGGCTGCATTTAACCAAGTGGGGGGTGGGATTCCTGTAGCTCCTGGGGTAGCAAGAACAACTACCTTTAAGGACTTTAAAAAGTGTGGGTCCTCCCAAGTTCTGAGGAACGACGGATCCACTAGAAGAACAGATATGGGTTAGAGAGATTGAAAAGGCGTTTGTGATAACAAACGTAGGTGAGGTGCAAAAGACTTCTTTTGCGACTTACATGATGAAGGGGGAAGCCAACTACTGGTGGGAAGCTCACCAAGGTGGGGCTGGGACAGAGGCTGTTACGTGGCAACAGTTTAAGAATGTTTTCTTCGAGAACTATTTCCCTACTAGAATGCAGGGTAGGATGGAAATTAAGTTCCTAGAACTTAAGCAAGGTGATATGACAGTTCCCCAGTATGCCGCCAAGTTTAACGAATTGGCGAGATTTGCTCCAAATCAGGTGGATACAAAGGAAAGAAAGGCGCGTAGATTTGAGCAGGGCTTAAAACCCTGGCTCTATAGTATGATATCGATTTTCCAGAGTGCTTCCTACGGGACCATTCTGGAGAAGGCGATAATGGCTGAAGGTGGTGGTGAGCCCTTGTCTCAGTACCACAAAGAGTGAAAGATTAAGGGTAAGTTAGAAGGAGGTAATAAGGCTAAAGTTTCCAGCGGAAGCGGCAACTTGCCAAAGAGGAAGAGTTTTAACCCTGGGAATACCGGGGTAAAGCAGGGAGATCCCAAAAAGAGGACGGAAGCATGTAAGACATGCGAAAAATCTCACATAGGAGTCTGTTTAAAGGGGAAAACAGTATGTTGCAACTGTGGGTAGGAGGGACATTTGTTACCCAACTGTCCTAACCCTAAGAAGAACCAGGGGTGTTTTGTCTGTGGGTCAATGGACCACATGGCAAGAAATTACCCGAAGAAGGGTTTAGAGGGGAATAAGAGTTCTGGTAGTGGTAAATTAGCCATTCTTGGACCAACACCATCGATTGGGTAGACCCTCACCAGACGTTTAATATATTTATTCAAGATGCGGTTGCATCAACAGATGTTGTAGCAGGTATCATTTCGGTCAATGAGATAAATGCTTATGTGCTATTTGACTCGGGTGCTACTTGTTCGTTTATAGTATGTGAATTTGCTAATCGATTAGGTTTAATCCTGGAGAAGTTACCTATACCTTTAGACGTTAAGGTAGTAAATGAAGAGATAATCCCCATTGATAATATTCATAAGGATTGTTGCGTAAAAATTAGAGGGAATAAGTTATCGGTAGATTTGGTACCGATAAGGCTAAAAGAATTTGACGTAATTCTTGGTATGGATTGGTTGGTTAACCATAAGGCGATTATAGATTGCCATAGGAAAAGTTTAAACCTTCAACTTTCTAAGAAAACCAAGGTAGTGTTCTTCGGTAGTAAATCACCGAGACGCTCTTGTTGTCTGTCTATGACACAAGCTAGGAAGATGTTAAGAAAAGGGTGTGTAGGTTATCTGTGCCATGTTGTGGATACCCAAAGAGTGGGAACATCCTTGGATCAGATACCTATTGTTCAAGAGTTCGTGGATGTATTTCCGGAGGAGTTACCGGGCCTTCCACCAGACATGGAGGTGGAGTTTGTAATTGATCTGTTACCGGGAACGGCACCAGTTTTAAGGGCACCATATCGAATGGCGCCAGTCGAAATGAAGGAGTTAATGGTTCAATTACAAGAACTATTAGATAGGAAGTACATTCAACCAAGTGTGTCTCCTTGGGGAGCACCAGTGTTGTTTGTAAAGAAGAAGGATGGGTCGTTAAGGCTTTGTATCGACTATCGAGAGTTGAACAAGTTAACGATTAAGAATAAATACCCTTTGCCCAGGATCGATGATCTATTTGATCAGTTGAATGGGGCAAAATATTTTTCTAAGATAGATTTGCGCACGAGATATCATCAGTTAAAGGTGAGGAAGGAAGATGTACCTAAGACGGTGTTTAGAACTCGTTATGGTCATTACGAATTTCTAGTAATGTCGTTTGGGTTGACTAATGCGCCAGCCGTATTTTTAGATATGATGAACAGAGTGTTCAAACAATATTTGGAAAAGTTTGTCGTAGTGTTCATTGATGATATTCTAGTCTATTCAAAGACGCCAGAAGATCATGCGGAACATTTAAGAACAGTGTTGGAGACACTACGGAAGGAGAAGTTGTATGCGAAATTCACAAAGTGTGAATTTTTGCTTGAGAGGGTGCAGTTTCTAGGGCATGTTATTGATAAGGATGGCATTTCTGTATATCTAGCAAAAGTAGAAGCAGTTAACGAATGGGAGCAACCGAAAATGCCAACTGAGGTTCGGAGTTTTCTGGGGTTAGCGGGATACTATAGAAGGTTCATTCCGGACTTTTCTAAAATAGCTACTCCGTTGACAAATCTGACAAGAAAGTTGGTGAAGTATGTGTGGACTAAAAAATGTGAGAACAGTTTTCAAGAGTTGAAGAAGAGGTTAAGTGAGGCACATGTATTGTCCTTACCAGATGATACGGGAAATTTTGTAGTGTATAGCGATGCTTCGCATAAAGGACTGGGTTGCTTGCTCATGCAGCATGGCAAGGTCATTGCGTATGCGTCACGTCAATTGAGGGATTATGAGAAGGTCTATCCTACTCATGACATGGAATTGGCAGCTTTAGCTTTTGCCCTAATGATATGGAGGCATTATCTTTATGCTGAGAAGTGTGAGATATATACAGACCACAAAAGTCTGAAATATATCTTCACACAGAAGGAGTTGAACATGAGACAGAGAAGGTGGTTAGAGTTAATAAAAGATTATGACTGTGATATTTTATATCATCCGGGAAAAGCAAATGTAGTAGCCAATTCACTAAGTAGGAAGGGTAGAGAGAAACTATCAATGTTAACGACTCAGAATTAGTTGGTAACAGCGATGACAAGAATGGAGTTAGAAGTTAAGTTACCAGAGGAAGCAGTGGAGATGTTATTTTCCATGGAAACCCAACCTACCATAGTGGAGCGGGTTAGGGGAGTACAACTGAGCAATGAGGAGTGCAAGCAGATGCAGAAGAGGATAGAAGATGAAGAAAAGACTAAGTATAACCTCGATAAGGAGGGATTATTTCGTTTTGAAGGAAGAATTTGGGTTCCTAAGGATCTCGAATTAAAGGAAGAAATTATGATGGAGGCCCATAGTTCGAGGTACTCGATACATCCCGGTAGTACGAAGATGTATCAAGACCTTCGTCAGAACTTTTGGTGGCCGAACATGAAGAGGGAGATAACAGAATATGTTAGTAGGTGCTTAAATTGTCAAAAAGTTAAGGCTGAATATCAACGACCGAGCGGGTTGTTACAACCGTTAGAAATTTTAGAGTGGAAGTGGGAGCACATCTGTGACGCCCCCAAAATTAGGTATACGTCACCCATCTTGGGTCGCCACTTACATGGTACATAAATTCAAATACAACTTACTAATATAACTGTCGTGTACAATACGACATAAACTGTGAGTTTGAATACAAATATTGTCTACTAGATATTATACAAACTAAAAAGGAGTCCTTATTACAACTATTATCTCACTATTTCACAGAATAGTGAGGACTACTAATGCTATCTTCGGGACCATCACTCTTTTCCCCGACTCGTCCCAGCTATATTCTCATTTCCTGAAGAGAATAGTGAAAGAAAGGGTGAGCTCAACTAGCCCAGTAAGAAATATTATAACTAAGATAATGCAGAATAAATTATCATTAGTCTTCAACAATGTTAAACTGATAAAATATAATAGACAACCAGTTTAACTGCAGCGGAATATGCAATCCATTAAAAGAGTCAAGTAGAAAATAAAGTCTACTATCTTTTAGGTATTAAAAGGTTTTCATCAATTTTTATCACTAAGACTCAGTTTAATGAATAAACCACAATATCTAATCATCCACGTATTACCACGGCCAAGGATTTTCATCAAATTATCAATGGTCATGACTATACCGAATCACCCTCGGTCCTAATCATACCAAAAACTATCCATCAACGCATTACGTGCCACTTCGAGGACTTTTGTCACATCATTTATATCAAGCCATGATTATCTTTGAATGATCCTCGGTCATAATCATACTAAGTTCATCTATGCACGTAAGCCAAAGATAACATAATATAACATGAGGATGATGACAATGACATAATAATTTAATAAAACAAGTTCACGAATTAATTTATCCGGGGAATTATTAACGTCCAAATTGTCAACATGATCTTGTTTTGTAGAGTAAAATTCAAGAATGATCGGAAGAATATTTCCATGAAAAGATTTGGATGAAACGCAAATATCAAAGATATTCTACTAATTTCATGGAGTATAGAAGTCAAAGTTTTAAACATTTGGTATAATAAAGAATGGAATAACATAGGAAATCACCATGCATGCGGAACGCAGATGATAAAAGTTATTCCAATGAGAATAATAATAACGGAACCGAGTCGGTGAAATTCACAAGCGGGATTATCCAACAGAATAATAAATCTTTGAATAATAATAAACAATGGAACCAGGTCCGATGTAAAATACCTGCACGAGGATATTCCAATGAGAATAATAAATACGGAATAATAAACAATGGAACTAGGTGGGTGTAAAACACATGCATGTGATATTCCAATGAGAATAATAAATGCGGAATAATAAACAATGGAACCTGTGTCCGTGTAAAACACACGCATGAGGATATTCCAATGTAATAATAAAGAATGGAATAACGAGAAGAAGATCACCAAGTATAGGGATTCTGCGTATACTGAGTTATTCAATGAGAATAAATAAGAATGGAATAATATAAGATTTCACCAAGTATAGGGTATATCCAGCGTATCAAAGGTTATGTATAGGGTATGCCACTTTTACGAGTTATTCCAATGAATAATAATGAATGGAATAATGAAGTTCTCTTCATGAATAAGAAAGAATAACACCCCTTACGGGTACAACAAATAATATCCCTTACAGTAAAAGACCTTTGGATATCAAAGTAGTGAAGTACCGTAATACTCTTCTTCTTTCTCTCTATAGATTTTCTCTCTATAGCTTCTCTCTATAATTTCTCTCTCTAGAGTTTTAGTGAATTAAGTAAGAAAATAATGAAGGAATGAGCTTCTATTTATAGGAAAATAGAATGCATAGTAATTAATCCATGAGCGGTCCAGATTGATTTACTTTAATCGACGGTCCATATTTAAAGCAAAATCTTTTAAATAAAATATCATATATTCTATTTATATAAAAACATTTTACTATGCAAAAAATACTATGCAACACTATGCATAATAAAATATAATATATTCTATTTATAGAATAACTTTAATAAAATATTCATTTTATATAAAAAGATGTTTCATTTTATTACGTTAATAATACTGAATAAAATAAACGCGTCATTATCGCTTATAATAATTCATATTATTAATCGACAATAATGGAATCAAAATGAGTGACTTCTCACATAAGCATCAATAATCAATACTGGTAATGCTACTATGCAACCCACACGTACATCGTACTTTTACTACCGAAGTAGTTCAACGAAGATCAACCAGTAAAACTTCCGCCGTTATTTCAATAAAATATTTTTGTCGTTTTCTCAATCCGACAATAATTATGTTAATGGGTCCACCAATGATTGAGTCGTTGTACGAATATTCCCGCTAAACCTGAATATTCCCCACCAATCGAATATAATATAACCACTTGCATACTTTGCAAAATTTATAAATACTACCCACAACTATAATATTATCTCAAATTCACACCATAATATTAAAAATTATTTCGACAAAATTTATATCTTTATTGATAAAATCTGGGGTCTCACAATCTCCCCTCCTTATGGAATTTCATCCTCGAAATTAGGGTACGTACCTGGTATGATAAGAGGTGAGGATACCTTGAATACCTTTATCGTTGAAAACATTAAATTCATCTTTGCAATCGGGCCAAAGATATTCATTAACAATTCATCTTTGCACTACAAGCTAAAGATATACAACTGTAAAACCAATAATGTTGTGACGCAGCTTAATAGTATCACGACCACGAATTATCCATGCACTACTGGCCAAGGATATTCATGTTTTCAATTTCGGTCATGATTATACCGAATAATCCTTGGTCATAATCATACCAAGTCTATCAATGCACTACGGCCAAAGATGACTTTTACCACATCCATGAATTAATATTTCATTCTTTGAGACTCATTTCAATAATTAATCCATATCATCGAATCATCCCCACACTTTTCTGCCAAGGATATTCATTAGTATCACGACCACGAATTATCCATACTTACTACGACCACGAGATAATCGTGTATTCATTAGTATCACGACCATAAATTATCCATGCACTACTACCAAAGATAATCGTGTATTCATTAGTATCACGACCACAAATTATCCATGCACCACGTGCAAAGATAATCGTGTATTCATTAGTATCACAACCACAAATTATCCATGCACTACGGCGAAAGATAATCGTGTATTCATTAGTATCACGACCACAAATTATCCATGCACTACACGCCAAAGATAATCGTGTATTCATTAGTATCACGACCACAAATTATCCATGCACTACTGACAAAGATAATCGTGTATTCATTAGTATCACGACCACAAATTATCCATACACTACGACCAAAGATAATCGTGTATTCATTAGTATCACGACCACAAATTATCCATGCACTACGACCAAAGATAATCGTGTTTTCAATTACGGTTATGATTATCCGAACAATCCACGGTCATAATCATACCAAGTCCATCTACGCACGCGTGAGCCACGAGATGACTTTCAACATAATATAAGCATGAGGATCATGTCAATGATATTAAAAATCAATCAAATGAGATAAAGGATAAATATTAAACATTTATAATATAATTTATCCGAGATTCAAGAATATCCCATGTTATCAATCACTTAATAATCTTATAATCCAATATCATTAATATTATAACAATATTTTAATCACTTCTTAAATTTATAAACAATTATCTCAATTGTTTACGTTTTACCATATAATGCATTTAATCATTCAAAAATGTCATACTCATAAGATATCATCACCAATGATCAAATCCTCATCAAAAAAATATGCATATACTCTATATAGGATTCTCTAGCCATAAAATCCTATTTTCCAATTTTGTTACTTCACATAACATATTTAACTCATATGTTTCGTAAATTAAACTATTTTCATAAAAATACCAAATTAGTCCAAAAATATTTCTTTTCTGGGATTTAGCATAATATAGTCCCATAATAAAATATATATTTTCTCGAAATTTTAAAATTCATTTACTATTTTTCAAAAATCAATTTCTAATTAATTCCTTAAGAAATTAGCTACCTCAAATTTAACTCCAAAATTCCCAAATCTTGGCAAGACCTTACACATGTTAACGTGAGCTTCTAGTTTAAATTTCATGGTCATCTGAGTTATAGAACTCAGGTTATAGCATTTTTAATTTCGGAAAAACCTAAATATTGAAATAGTTATAACTTGCTCATTTTAAGTCAGAATGAGCTCATTTTTGGACAGGAGTTACTTTATACCATATACTTTCATGTCCCAAAAGGCCAGAATTTTTCTCATAATTTAAGTGGCCGAAACAGCCCCTCTAAAATTGTGGCAGCAGCTTTTTCAGTTTTTGTAGCTTTGCACTCCTTTGCTAAAATCAATCCACACGAAAATCTACAACACCTTTTTCATTGATTTCACTTGGATTAGTTAGGTAACTCATAGATCTAACTCTAGGACTTAACCACACTCAAAAATATAATAGGAGATTTGGTCAATTAAATTTCATGTTACGTTTTTCACTAAAATCTGGTTTTTAACTCCTTGTGATTTTTAAGAAACTTTCATGTTTTCACATACTAACCAACATAACTCATCATAACACTTACTAATACCACGTATACCCATGATTTTCATTAGTCCAATGCTTTTATTATGACTTTCATCATAAACCACGTAAACTGTTCATTTTAGTTGAAGAAATATTTGAGGGTTTAAGAAATGGGTTTTTATCTTTGGGTCGATACAAAATTCGATTTCACGCTCTAAGTAGGCTAAGAAGTCTTCAAGAATACGCCAAGAAATTTATTAATAATAGAAATATCATTCAAAACTGCTACTCTTATCCAAGACTTGGATAGTACGTCACATTGATACCAACTGTGACTTCTATCCCTTAACCTAGATAGCACCTCACAATGATACATATAAACTTGCCATCTTCATTCACGATGTCGCCTACAGAAAGTCTGGCTTCGGTGCATTCCACACAAGGAAGTCAACAACGAAAGGTTCAGGGCTCTTTACTTGTGGCTTGATATGACAATAATTGACTTTAGTAGTTTGGTTACTTGAATTCGTACAACAAGTTGGTTATGAATATAAAACCTAACAACCTTACGAAAAGCATGATGAGTAGTTAACCAATTGATTTCTAAAATCACATCAAAGGCAAGTGTTTTCAAAAAGATAAGATCAACAGGTAACGTGAAAGTGTTTATTTGAATCAAACAAGATTTAAAAATAGTAGCGGTAACGAAGGCTCCTACTAACGAAGTTTCAACCAATAAGTCAAAGTCTAACTTCTCCGGAGTCAAATTTAAATGTTGAACGCAAGCAAGAGAGATAAAATAATGGGTAGAACCAAAGGATGTCGATAAGGTATAGACTTCGCAATTTATAATTAACTAACCCGTGCTAACTTCGTTCGGTTTACTCGCTTTTTGAGAAGTCATGAAAAATGCACTTCCTAAAACCAACGACTTTGTTTTGTCCATATCCACCTTTGGTGCCACCGTCCCAGCTAGACTTGACTTTGGTGCACAACAAAATTGTGCTAAATTACCTTTTCTTCTTGCAATTTCCACTTCTATTATCTTTGCCATGATTACCACCGAAGTGGTTACCATTCTTAGCATGATAATTTCCCCCACGATGGTTATCATTGTTCGATGCCGCAATTGCCCGAGTATGATTATTATCGTGTTGTTGGTCGTTACCTTTTGTTTGAAAAGTGAATCAACACTCTCATGTGCTTCATTGCTTATCTCGGCATTTTCAGGATGTCATTCTCAAACACTTTGTCACAAAACAAGGGTTAATTAACATATCCCATATTATCCCTATACTCTCGACCGACCAATTAAATACCAAATAAATTTAGGTAGGTCATACTAATGAAGGAATTCCAAATCTCTCCCTCCTAGTTCTTATCTCACATCTCACTAGGGATCATATCCTAAGCTCGATATATCAACCGTGACGCCCCCAAAATTAGGTATCGTCACCCATCTTGGGTCGCCACTTACATGGTACATAAATTCAAATACAACTTACTAATATAAGCTGTAGGTATACAATCGACATAAAGCGTGAGTTTGAATACAAATATTGTCTACTAGATATTATACAAACTAAAAAGGAGTCCTCATTACAACTATTATCTCACTATTTCACGAATAGTGAGGACTACTAATGCTTATCTTTGGGACCATCACTCTTTTCCACGACTTGTCCATATATATTCTCATTTCACGAGAGAAGGCGGTGAAAGAAAGGGTGAGCTCAACTAGCCAAAGAAGAAATATTATAACTAAGATAATGCGAATAAATTATCATTAGTCTTCAACAATGTTAAAGCGATAAAATACAATAGACAACCGGTTTAAGCTGCGCAATGAATATATCAATCCATTAAAAGAGTCAAGTAGAAAATAAAGTCTACTATCTTTTAGGTATTAAAAGGTTTTCATCAATTTTTATCACTAAGACTCAATTTAATGAATAAACCATAATATCTAATCATCCCTGTACCACGGTCAAGGATTTTCATCAAATTATCAATGGTCAAGACTATACCGAATCACCCCCGGTCATAATCATACCAAAACTATCCATCATCGCATTACGAGCCACCGAGGACTTTTGTCACATCATTTATATCAAGCCATGATTATACCGAATGATCCCTGGTCATAATCATACTAAGTTCATCTATGCACGTAAGCCAAAGATAACATAATATAACATGAGGATGATGACAATGACATAATAATTCAATAAAACAAGTTCACGAATTAATTTATCCAGGAATTATTAACGTCCAAATTGTCAACATGATACTGTTTTGTAGAGTAAAATTCAAGAATGATCAGAAGAATATTTCCATGAAAAGATACTGGATGAAACGCAAATATCAAAGATATTCTACTAATTTCATGGAGTATAGAAGTCAAAGTTTTAACCAACTGGTATAATAAAGAATGGAATAACATAGGAAATCACCATGCATGCGGTACTTCGCATAGACAGGTTATTCCAACAGAATAATAATAACGGAACCAGGTCAGGTGAAATTCACACCGACAGGATGATCCAACAGAATAATAAATGTTGAATAATAATAAACAATGGAACCAGGTCCGGTGTAAAACACACAGACAGGATATTCCAACAGAATAATAAATGCGGAATAATAAACAATGGAACCAGGTCCGGTGTAAAACACATGTACATGGATATTCCAATGAGAATAATAAATGCGAGAATAATAAACAATGGAACCGGATTAGGTGTAAAAATCACAGACGAGGATATTCCAATGAATAATAAAGAATGGAATAATAGAAGAAGATCACCAAGTATAGGGGATTCCGCGTATCACAGGTTATTCCAACAGAATAAATAAGAATGGAATAATATAAGGATTTCACCAAGTATAGGGTATGCTGGCGTGTATCTGAGGTTATGTATAGGGTATGCCACTTTTTTACGAGTTATTCCAACGAATAATAATAAATGGAATAATGAAGTTCTCTTCATGAATAAGAAAGAATAACACCCTTACGGTACAACAAATAATATCCCTTCTAGTAAAAGACCTTTGGATATCAAAGTAGTGAAGTACCATAATACTCTTCTTCTTCTCTCTATAGATTTTCTCTCTATAGCTTCTCTCTATAATTTCTCTCTCTAGAGTTTTAGTGAATTCGTAAGAAAATAATGAAGGAATGAGCTTCTATTTATAGGAAAATAGAATGCATAGTAATTAATCCATGAGCGGTCGATTGATTTACTTTAATTTGACGGTCCATATTTAAAGCCAAATCTTTTAAATAAAATATCATATATTCTATTTATATAAAAAATATTTTACTATGCAAACACTATGCAAAAAACACTATGCAACACTATGCATAATAAAATATAATATATTCTATTTATAGAATAACTTTAATAAAGTATTACATTTTATATAAAAGATGTTTACGTTTTATTACGTTAATAATACGAATAAAATAAAACGTCATTATCATTATAATAATTCATATTATTAATCGACAATAATGGAATCAAACCGAGTGACTTCTCACATAAGCATCAATAATCAATATCGTGTGCTACTATATGCAACCACACACGTACATCTTTGTACTTTTACTAATGAAGTAGTTCAACAAGATCAACCAGTAAAACTTCCGCCGTTATTTCAATAAAATATTTTTGTCGTTTTCTCAATCCGACAATAATTCTGTTGTAGGGTCCACCCCTGCTAAACCGAATATTCCCCGACCAATCGAATATAATATAACCACTTGCATACTTTGCAAAATTTATAAATACTACCCACAACTATAATATTATCTCAAATTCACACCATAATATTAAAAATTATTTCGACAAAATTTAAATCTTTATTGATAAAATCTGGGGTCTCACAACATCGCGATGGACTTTGTGGTGGGACTTCCAGCAACAAGAAAAGGATACGATGCTATTAGGGTGATAGTGGATCGCTTGACGAAATTGGCTCATTTTCTACCAATAGGAGTTAGGTATAACCTAGATCATTTAGCTAAACTGTATGTCAGGGAAATTATTTCCAGACATGGAGTGCCTGTTTCGATTGTGTTAGATCGTGATCCACGATTCACATCGAACTTTTGGAGGAGTTTGCAAGAGCAAATGGGGCGCGATTAAGATTGAGTCTGCGTATCATCCTCTCGGACGGATGGTCAGAGTGAGCGGATAATTCAAATGCTTGAAGATATGTTAAGATCTTGCGTTATGGATTTCAAAGGGAGTTGGGACGAATATCTACCGTTGGTGGAATTTTCGTACAACTATAATTTTCACGCTAGTATAGGAATGCCGCCTTACGAAGCGTTGTATGGGAGGAAGTGCCGAACTCGATTGTGTTGGGATGAGGTGGGTGAACATCGGATGTTGGGACCTGAGATGGTACAGCAGACGGCAGACATAGTAAAGTTAATACGTACTAGATTAGTTGCGGCTTAAGACCGGCGGAGGAAGTATGCAGATCCTCACAGAGAGAATAGAGAATTCGATGTAGGATCTTTTGTTTTTCTAAAAGTATCGCCTTGGAAGGGGAAGATACGTTTTAGAAAGAAAGGGAAGTTAAGTCCAAGGTTTGTAGGACCTTTTGAGATTTTAAGAAGGGTAGGGAAGGTAGCTTATGAAGTAGCCTTACCTCCAGAGATGGAACACATTCATAATGTGTGTAAGACCAAAAATTATTAATAAATGAAATTTAATTTCCTCTATTTATTATTTTGAAATAGTAAGGGTTGAATTGATTAATGTGGTTAGTTATGGGTAAAATGCGCATACATTTTAAAAAATAAGCAGGTGGTTATAAAATATTCATTGTTGTCAGGGAATATTCGTTTGGTCGTGGAATATTCTTCTTTGTCGGGGAATATTAAATACGATGACCTTTGATCTTTTGTGGGCCCCATAACGTGAAAAGCGATTGGATGAAGAAAATGACAAGTATAAGTTGTTTATAAATAACGGCGTAGTGGTTACCGTTAATACTGTTGGAATACTCGGTGATTAAAATACGATGTCTGGCGTTGTTGCACGATAGCACCTGCGGTATTGCACCAATTATTGATTCTTACGTAAGAAGGCACTACTCAATAATTATTACGATGATTCTTTATTCAATATTTTATTTTATTGATTCAATAATTGCTACGTTGATATTTTATATTACTGTTGTTTCAATAATTGTCACTACACAGTATTTTCCATTATTGAAGCAATAATTCATATTATCTAAATAATATTATTAGAAAACATTATTGGCAATGTCTAAAAGTTCTGTCTAAGGAGAGGTTTGGTCACCTAATTACTTGTAAGAAGGAAAATTCTTATTGGAAAGCCCCTCTTTCCTAGGAACTACCTGGTCAAGCGATCTTTGTGATTACGTAATATTATTTGTGAATAATTAATTATTGATTTATATGATGAGGAAAATATTGATTTTATGTAGTTATAGATGAGGAAAACTTTTAAAGTGACAATTGTTAAAAATTGATATTTTATCTTTTCGGATAAAATAATATTTTATTATATTATATAATAATGATGATATTTTTTACAATGAATGTGGGATATATGAGTATATGAGGACGAAGAGTGTTTTTATTGCAAAAGTTGTTTAAAACATGTTAAACATGTATGTGGGCCCATTTCTTGACTGAAATTTGATTATAGCTTGTAAAATCGCCCGTTTATGGATTTCGGTTAATTTTTGTTTGGAATTTGGAAAACTTTTCTTCTGCAAAGTTGTAGAGAATTGAATTTCCTATAAAAATTCGCGAGATTCAAATTTTCTGATAAAAGGGCTATTTATTATGAATTATTGAAGTTCCGAAGTTCCGAAATAATTGATTTTCGAAAGTTTTAAAAATTTTAATTTACAAAAACGTTTTTTTTTTTATTTTTTGTGAGTTGGTGGCTGATGCTTGGGTCTGGTGTAGTGTGCGTAGGAAAATTTAATATATATATTAATATTTTATTAAATTTTTTGTTTTGGTGTTCTAAGCATTTTCCTATAAATAGGGTGGTTAGGTTAGAACTGAAAATCACACCAGAAACTATAGATTTCTCTCTCTTTCTCTCTCTATAATATCGAACGTATTTTGTGAGTATTTTAGTACTTTGAATATTGTTATACGGTGCAAGTTCTTTCAGCACTATATCCAGTATTCCAGTCAGAAGTACTATTCTTTCTGAGGTAAGGGATGTTATTTTCTTCTTAAAATGATATTATTTTCTTCAATATCATTATGCCGAAATATTGGTTGGAACTTTTTATCAAATTTGGAACTTTTTCATGTCGGGGTTACTATTCATGAGTTACTATTCATGAGTTACTATTCACGAGTTACTATTCATGAGTACTATTCACGAAACATGATGATGTTTTTTGTGAAATTTCTATCTTTTCGTGTCGGAGTTACTATTCACGTATACGACACTATTCACAGAAAAATTAAATTTTCGTTTTTCGTCCAAAATATCTATTATGGATACTAGCTTTGATTGTATCCATGTTTTGATCATTCTTGAATTTTACTCTACTCTGATTATTTATGAAGTATTTTTGAACTTGGATTGTGTAAAGTACGAATCGTTAATATTTGTTCTTTTGTTTCACTGGATTCGTTTTCTTTAAAATATTTTTCATCATCCTCAATCCTAAATGATGATATAACTAAATATCTTTGGCACAGTAGTAAAAGATGAATGATTTCGATGAATATCTTTGGCACTGTAGTGCAAAAAGATGAACATGATTAAATGATGAATATCTTTGGCATTGTGGTAGTGCAAAAGATGAATATTTGATTCTAGATATATATTGATTGATGTTACGAGGGATAAAAGATGGCGATGAACTTTTATATTCATATATAGAAGATAGTAGATATCATTCTCTACTTAACTCTTCTAATGAATTATTATTTAAAATTCTGAATATTGATTTAAAACTTGTTGTCTATTGTATTCTATTAGATTTTTCCCTGTTGAAGACTAACGATAATTTGTTCTGTATTATCTTAGTCATAATGTTCTTTACTGGGCTAGTTGAGCTCACCCTTTTCCTTGTTGTTCCATTTTTCTTCTCAGGAGACGAGAATGTAGCGAGTACTAGTCAGGGTGTGGAATGATGGTTTTAGAAGTGGTTCTAGTAGTCCTCACTATTCTATAATATAGTGTATTAATAATTGAAATGAGGACTTATTTGAGTGTGGATATTATCTAGATGACAATATTTGTATTTAAACTCACAGTTTTTATGTTGTATTAATAAAGTTGTAGTTGTTTCTGTACCATGTATTTTGACGACTCGGAATGGGTGTTGGTTGAATTGATTAATGTGGTTAGTTATGGGTAAAATGCGCATATATTTTAAAAAAATAAGCAGTTGGTATCAGAGCTTAGAGATATGGTCTCTGGCGGAGATCGGGGAATAGTACTATGACGGGAGAGACGAGTAATCCTTCGCTATTATGTCATACCTAAGCTTATTTGTTGGCCAGTTGAAGTATATGGTTAATATGTGATATGTTAATTTATTTAATTAACCCTTGTTTTATGGCAGTATTTAAGAATGGCAGCTGAGAATATTAACGGTGGAGTTAATGAGACCGTGGAAACACCTTTAATCACCACCTGAGGGGGCGGCAAGAGAAAGAAATATTCCTCCCGTAAACAACACCCACCGAAAGCGAGCGATGAACGACGGGATGTTTAAGTGCTTTTTGCAGTTAATGCAAAACCAGACGAGGGAGACTCATGTACAGAATACGGGTAGAAATGATAGCAACGCACGGCTTGTCACGGCCAAGCAGTTCAAAGAGTTGGGACCACCAGAATTTAAGGGAAAGCCGGATCCGATCATGGCGGAAACGTGGGTCAAGCAAATTACCAAGATATTCGATGTCTTGGGATGCACGGAGAAACAGAAGGTTCCATTCGCCACCTTTATCTTCCGTGGTGAGGCAGATTACTGGTGGGAGTCTGTGAAACGTACCCAGCCTGCCGCACTCCGCATGTCTTGGGAAACATTTCAAAAACTTTTCAACAAAAAATATTTTCCTAAAAGTATTCGCCATATGAAGGAGTTATAGTTTATTAGACTAGAATAAAACAACATGACGGTGTCCCAATATGAGGCGAAGTTCGCAGAGTTATCCAGGTTTGGACCTCATTTGGTAGAGAATGAGGAACGAATGACGAGGATGTTTCTGAGAGGTTTAAAACCCGAGATTCGGCAATATCTTATCTCTTATAAATTTTCTTTATATTCAGATGTTGTCAATAGGGCTCAATTATTAGAGCGAGATAGCGAGTACGTTCAACCAAGGGACCGTAACCAGGGTTATACCGGTGGCAGCAGTCATCAGAGCAATGAAAACCAAAGGGGAGGAAAACATTCAGACAAAAGCGGTAACCACTCTGGTGGTAATCGTGGCCATGAAAATAGAAGAAGCGAGTCGGGGGAAGATTTTAAAAAGAGGAGATTCAACAATGACAATGTTAAGACGTCAGCACCAGCAGCAACTGGTTCCAAGGGAGGAGAACGACCACCGGTTATATGCTATAAGTGCAGAAAAGAAGGACATATCAGCCCAAACTGCCCACAATAGTTTAAGGTATGTTATAATTGTGGAAAGGAAAGGGCATATCGCTCGAGATTGCACTGTTGCGAAACCATGTCCAGCGGGGATGGTGACTCAAAAGGCTATCCCAGAAAAGTCAAAGTCAACGGTTCCTAGAAGAGCGTTTGTCGTGACTGGTCAACATGCGAGGAACCCAAACCAGGTGATCACGAATAAGCTAATCATAAATTCATATGAAGTTTATACATTACTAGATACCGGTGCTACCCATTCATTTATCTCTCCTGCTTGTGCTCAACGTTTAAACTTGACTCCGGAGAAATTAGACTTTGACCTATCTGTGGAAACTCCGTTAGGAGTAACTTTCATCACATCCACTGTTTATAAATCTTGTTTGATCCAAGTTGGCACCATCACCTTACTTGTTGACCTTATCTCTTTAAAGATACTTGCATTTGACGTGATTTTAGGGATTGATTGGTTAACTACTCATCATGCCAAAATTGATTGTTTTCGTAAGGTTGTTAGTTTTCATATTCCTAACCAACCTGTTGTGCGAATTCAAGCAATTAAGCCACTAAAATCAATCACGGTTATATCAAGTCATAAAGCCATTCGTTTATTAAAAAATGGATGTCAAGCTTTCTTAGCCCATGTTGTGGATTTGAATAAAGACACGTCAGATTAAAATAATATTCCTGTTGTTAGTGACTTTCCTGATGTATTTCCTGAAGAACTTCCCGGTCTACCGCCAGAATGTGAAGTTGAATTCTTTATTGACCTTGAACCTAGTACAAAGCCCATTTCTAAAACCCCATATCGAATGGCTCCTATTGAACTTCAGGAGTTAAAGGTCCAACTACAGGAGTTATTGGACATCGGTTTTATTCGTCCTAGTACATCTCCTTGGGGTGCTACTGTTTTATTTTTAAAGAAGAAAGACGAAAGTATGCGACTTTGTATTGACTATCGAGAATTGAACCATGTCACCATCAAGAGTAGGTATCCGCTACCTCGTATTGATGACCTGTTTAACTAGTTACAAGGAGCGCAATTCTTTTCAAAGATCGATCTTCGTTCTGGATATCATCAGCTGAAGGTTAAAACTAAGGATATTCCGAAGACTGCCTTCAGAACTCGGTATGGGCATTATGAATTCCTAGTCATGTCCTTTGGATTGACTAATGCTCGTGCGGCATTCATGGATATAATGAACCGAGTATTCAAGGAATATTTGGATCAGTTCGTTGTTGTCTTTATTGATGACATCCTCATCCATTCTAAAAGCCGTGAAGATCATGAGCGCGATTTGAAGCTGGTACTGCAAAGGCTTCGTGATAACAAGCTATATGTCAAGCTGAAGAAATGCGAGTTCTGGCTTGAGGAAGTAGCATTCCTTGGGCACATGGTGTCAAAACATGGAGTGTCTGTTGACCCGGCGAAGATTGAAGCAATACAAAGTTGGGAGAAACCAAAGACGGTGACCGAAGTACGTAGCTTTTTGGGCTTAGCTGGTTATTATCGGAGATTTGTGGAAGGATTTTCTAGAATCGCTACTCAGATTACTCAAATTAACTCGTAAAGATACAAAATTTAGTATGGAGCGAGAGGAATGCGAGAAGAGTTTCCAAGATCTCAAGAGGAGACTCATTTTGGCACTGTTTGACAATACCATCTTGTTCGGATGGATTTGTTATCTCTGATGATGCTTCATGCAAAGGGTTAGGATGTGTTCTCATGCAACGTGGGAAAGCCATAGCCTATGCCTCGCGACAACTTAAAGAATATGAGAGGAATTATCCTACTCATGATCTAGAGTTAGCGTGATCGTTTTTCACGCAAAAAGATCTGGAGGCACTATCTATATGGGGAGAAAGTGGAGATATATTCAGACCATAAAAGCCTCAAATATTTCTTCACCCAAAAAGAACTTAACATGTGGCAACGACGTTGGCTCGAGCTATTGAAAGATTACGACCACACTATTCAATACCATTCTGGAAAAGCGAACGTGGTAGCTGACGCATTGAGTAGAAGATCATACGCGGGAACAAATGCGATGTTGTTAAAATGAAGGCCCATTTTGTGTGATTTACAAAAGATGAAGATAGAATTCAAGACTCCGGAGACCCATTCAATGATGTCAAGTATACGTATAGAACCAACTTTAATCAAGAAAGTTAAAGTTGCTCAAGCCACAGACCCAGAGCTGATGATTATGAAGAAGAAAGTGCAAGAAGGTGCTATTCCAGAAGCTAGAATCGATGAAGAAGGAATACTTCGAGTCCACTCCAGACTTTGTGTTCCTAACGATTTTGACTTGAAGCATAGAATTATGATGGAGGCACATAACACACCGTTTGCAATCCATCCTGGGAGTACCAAAATGTATCATGATCTTTAACATACATTTTGGTGGAACAATATGAAGAGAGAGATCGCGAAGTTTATCTCGAGGTGTTTAACTTGTTAACGTGTAAAGGCGGAGCATCAAGTGCCTAAGGGTCCATTGCAACCACTTGAGATTTCGAAATGGAAGTGGGAACACATTACCATGGATTTCGTTACGAGTCTTCCCACGATTTCTCATGGCATAAATGCTATTTGGGTTATTATTGATAGATTAACCAAGTCTGCTCATTTCTTGGCAATACGGGAGACTTATTCCCTTGAACGTCTTGCTCGTATATACGTAGATGAGATTGTGAAATTTCATGGCATGCCAGTATCCATAGTTTCGGATCGTGACCCAAGATTCACTTCAAGATTTTGGGTTAGCTTGCAAAAAGCTATGGGCGCGGATTTACGATTTAGTTCAGCATACCATCCTCAAACGGACGGACAATCGGAGAGGACTATTCAAACTCTTGATGATCTATTAAGACTCTGTGTCCTAGACTTCAAAGGCAGTTGGGATAAGTATTTACCATTGGTGGAATTCTCCTACAACAACAGTTATCAAGCAAGTATTGGTGTGGCTCCATTTGAAGCATTGTATGGACGAAAGTGTCGCTCTCCAGTATGTTGGGATGAGGTAGGAGAAGCAACGTTGTTGGGACCAGAGTTGGTACGAATGATTACGGAGAAGATCCAAACGATTCGACAACGTATACAAATGGCACAGGATCAACAAAAGAGTTATGCGGATCTTCATCGAAAGGATATGGAATTTAGTATTGGGGATCATGTATTGTTGCGTGTGGCTCCATGGAAGGGAGTTACAAGATTCGGGAAGAAAGGAATTCTCAATCCATAATTTATTGGTCCGTTTCAGATTCTTGAACGAGTAGGAAATGTGGCCTATAGACTTGCGTTACCTCCAAGTATGTCTCGTGTTCATAATGTTTTTCATATATCTATGCTACGTAAATATGTGAAAGACCCAAACCACGTTATTGAGTTAGAACCGGATGAGATAGCTGAAGACTTAACGTACGAAGAGGTACCTGTCAAGATCTTGGATAGGAAGGAGCATGTCCTACGCACGAAGGTCATACCACAAGTTAAAGTTTTGTGAAGAAACCATGTTATTGAGGAAATGACCTGGGAGTTGGAAACGGAAATGAAAGCGAGGTATCCTCATCTTTTCGAAACACCAGGTACGTACGTCAATTTCGAGGAAGAAATTTCATAAGGAGGGGAGGTTGTTGAAAGTAATATGCACACAAGCCAATCATGTTTGATGATAAAGCATATACTTTGTAACAATCTTATTCATTTATTAATAAAAAGTATTAATTTATTAAAGGCTTTTAATTATCTACATGATGCTGTTTTATAATATGTGATAAACCCATAGTTTTAAGCAATGCTTTTAGAATAACGATGATGATTATTATAATGAGATCTAAATTCTTAGAAAGCTTAAAACTAAAATAGTTCCCAATCATTGGATTACTAAATTGGGGATTAGTGAATCCGGATAGATTGGTACATACGTTGCTTGCTCATTGGATGAGGATGATTGATCTCATGATCATTTGTGTGGAGACACTAAAAGCAAGTATGTAGGTGCTTATTAGAGAATAAGTTCACTGAACGTGGCTCGCTAAGGAATACCTAATGGAGTTTTACTTGCCTGTCAATAGGAATTCCTGTAGTGATAGTAGTGCAAGTGATCCTTGGACTTGAGATCATCATAGTATCTTGTGTATGATGAGTTATACTTTGACTTATTCCTTAAGACCCTTAGGGTATATCAAAGGGTATGCTTGGGTATAATAAGTTATACATGGAGATAATGTATGATCAATAAAGAATCTACCACTTCTAATAAAAGAAGAGAAATGTCTATGTGATTCGATAAATGACAACCCAGTAGAGTCCTGGCGTTAGCGTAATGAAATTAGAAAGGAGTTTCTAATTTGCATTATTTGAGTTGTGCATTTAAGGATCGAAATACATATTATTAAATAAAATAAGACTTGTGAAGAATTCCATGTCTTATATTTAATTGGGACATTGTATGGTGGAAGGATTGAATTTTATGGTAACTATTTACTCAAAGGTTCTTTTATGATTAATGTTGAAATCTATATTATCTGGAAAGTCGTTGATCGCTAGGGAGGCTTATCCCTATTGTAGAATAAATATTATTTATTTGAATAAATTAATTGTTTAATTTATTTATTTAAATAAGATTAGAATTGTTCTAATTGATTTATTCTGTTAGGTTTAATATGGAGAACCTAAAGGGTCACACCATAAAAGGAAGAATAATTATTTAAGAAGTTAATGGCATAATCGTAATAATATGTTATGTATATTTAATTTAATCTATGGTGATAGAATAAATTAAATAGCTTAATATTTATTATTTAATATTTTAGAAATATTAAATATAAATTAATAAGAGGAGTCTTATTAATATTATTACAATTATTATTATTATTTTAATTTCTAAAAGAGTTTAGGAATTAATTTAATATAAGTACTCTCATTTATTCCTAATAGGATTAGGAGGGAAAATTAATTAAAGGAGTTTAATTAATTATCCCTAATAAGATTAGGGAGCCCATTTAATTAAAAGAGTTTAATTAAATAATACCTTATTTTAATAGGGTTACTTGATATCTTTATAAGAGGGGTCTTATATCAGATATCAGATATTAAAAATACGACAGAATTCCAATTTGTTGGAGAGTACGTTCTTTTCTATAGAGATAGAAAACTAGGGTTTGAGCCAAATACCCATCTTCTTGAATTCCTTTTCTTCCTTGGTGGATCACCTCTAGAGGCCAAACACTTGGGTAGCTAACGTTGATCAAAGGAAGGAACTAAACCCGGTGGATTCAAGTTGAACGCGAAAAGGATTGGAGGTGAACTTGTACCTGAGGAAGCTCGGATCTTCAAGGGTATGTTTGTTCTTCATATCTTTTCGTTTAATTAATAATTGTGCATAAAGAGTGATTCGGGTATATGGTTTGTAAATTTTTTTAAACTCTGATTTTACACGTTTTCGCACTTTTTATGCAATTTGATTGCGTTCATGAATATTACAAACCTAACAGTGGCATCAGAGCCAAACCTTTATGCGAATTATTAATTATTTTAATTTGATATGTATATTGATATGTGTTTAGAACAATTTAATTGGGCATAATTTATTGTATAAAATTTATTAAAAAAAAAGGCCGTTTATTTTTTATGACACGTGAGTCACTTTACATGAATCATGTTTGATTTCAAAAAAAAAAAAAGGAAACGAATTCTGCACGTTATCAGGAAGTGATTATATATATATATATATATATATATATATATATATATGTTAACGTAATATTATCTAATATATATACATGGGATTACAAGCCGTGGACCCATTTCTCCTTGAATTTAAAAAAAAAACGGCAGGATAACCTTTTTTGTTCAAAACGTGGCTTTTGTTAGAGTGACAAGGTTCTTCCCTTGGATTGCGTGGCATGGCTTTTGTTAGAGTGACAAGGTTTACCGTAACAGAATGGATTGGTATAATATATATATAGTATATATAAATAACCGATAATATTTATATATTATATATATTACGTTATATATATATATATATATATATATATATATATATAATATTCTCAATTATTTTAATCTTAAAATAAAAGATTTATTTTAATATTAAAATAAAAGAGTTTATTTTAATTTTAATAATTTTATAATTAAAATAAAATTTATTTTAATTTTAAAATAAAAAGTTTATTTTAATATTAAAATAAAAGGTTTATTTTAATTTTAAAATTAAAATTTCATGCTAACTAATTAGAGTTGGAATTGGATTCCATGATAACTAATTGGAGTTGAAATTGGATTATATTTTTCCTTAAATAAAGGAGTTTATTTAGATATGAAATAAGATTTCATATTATTCAAAATAAAAGAGTTTATTTGTGAATAAGAAAAGAGAATCCATGTTTCCTTAAATAAAGGAGTTTATTTAAATATGAAATAAGATTTCATATTATTCAAAATAAAGGAGTTTATTTGTGAATAGGAAGTAAATCCATCTTTCCTTAAATAAAGGAGTTTGTTTAGATATGAAATAAGATTTCATATTATTCAAAATAAAAGAGTTTATTTATGAATAGGAAAGAGAATCCATGTTTCCTTAAATAAAGGAGTTTATTTAAATATGAAATAAGATTTCATATTATTCAAAATAAAGGACTTTATTTGTGAATAGAAAAGAATTCGTGTTTCCTTTAATAATTTTTTTTTACATGGAATTGGATTCCATAATTAATTAAAATAAAAGAGTTTATTTTGATTAAAGATTTTGATTAAAATAAAATAGTTTATTTTATTCAAAATTAGATAAATTAAAATAAAATAGTTTTATTTTGATTTAAATTTGGATTAAAATAAAGGAGTTTATTTTGATTCAAAATTAGATTTTATACTAACTAAATTTTCCATTAAATGATATCAATATATATATTAAATGTTTATTATTCATATGATGAATGTTATTTATTGATGCATATGATGATGTGTATGATAATAAATGGGATTGATTATGGACTATTGACCAATGTGATTGGATTTTATTTTAGTTGGATGCATGAATGTATGGATTTTATTAAATGGAATTCTGCATGACCTCGCCTTCTCTAATTTTTCTTAATGTAAATTCTATCTCCTCCTATATACTTCCCTCGATCACGATCAAGGTTTCTATTTATTTTAAATAGTTTTGTAATAGGAATAGTTAGAATTAATTTTGAAGAATTGGAGATCAAGGAACAAGGAGCGCTTGAAGACCCGCTTGTAATGGAGCAGGTTTAAATGTAATAGTTATATTTAAATATTATTTCTTGCACCCCTAGGGTTTGACCTTTTGGTTCACTTGGTGGCTCTAGTGAACCAAACTAGAATAAAAGTCCATAATCAATCAAGGTGTAGAATATAGTATTCTATATGTGCATGCTTATACTATATATATATATATTATATTATGCAAACATGCTTCGCATGTTTATTAATATACGCGTATTTTATATATATATATGCATACATGGCGCTAAACAAGATGAGATAAATTAATAACAAACCCTCAATTTTTTTATATTAAGTCCTAAGCGTTCAAAGATATTTGGAATATCGAGCGTCGCCTTTCTAGCATGATAAAATTAATAGAGTATTAAGTATTTAATATGAGTTTGTTGTGTCACCACAAGGCAAGTATTAAGTATTTAAGATGTTAATTTATCACATTTGATGCTTATAAAGAAAATTGTACAATATTGTTTTGTTATGTCACCACAAGGATGATATTTTCTTTTTGAATATATGGAGTGCTAGGTGGGACTTAACTTGGATAATTTTGATTCTGGATGTGCCACCACTTGATCAAAATAATCTAAGAGGCAAAAGAAAAGGAGTTGCATAGTTGATGTAATTGACAAAAGTTGTCTACCTATTTATTTATATATAGTTTGTTGTGTCACCACAAGGCTATATACATTTGAAATGGGATCCTTATTCTCACTAGCAAATCTTTAATTAGATTTTGCCGAACTATATAAGTGAGGGTAATATAGTTTGAAGAAAATAGTGGGAGATACCAATTTAAAATAAGACCTAATTTATTTTGGTAATTAATAAAAGAATGTATGTTAAAATGTTGTTAATTACAAATTCATTTACAGAATTTTACAATGTCTAAAATTACTATCACTGCGAAGCATATTAGATGCTAAATTAACTGCATCAATTAAGCGGATTGGTTAAGGAATTTGAGAATAGTTCTCATAGTGAAAAGCTATCTTATATCCTTAATACGCCTATCCTCGCAATGGTTGCGCATAATGCCTCGAGGAAGAGATTGCTACTTTTAGAAAGTGGCAAGATGATGCATAGTTGGCTCAATGCATCATGCTCGCATCCATGAGTAACGAGCTTCAGTCACAAGATGAAACTATGGATGCTCTACTATATTCCCGCACATCAAGAAGTTGATGGTGAGGAAAGTAGGACCGATAGATATCGATATCTAAAGAGCTCTTCCGATCTAGAATGACCGATGACACTACTGAAGATGATAAAAGTCCTTAACATTATCAATTTGATTGATCAATTAGACAACGAGTTTTGTCATGGATGGAGAGTTGAGCCAAGATTTGATCTTGCCTCACTCCGGACTCCTTTCACAATTGTTGTGAATTTTTCATATGAACAAGCTAGATATCGGCCTCATACCGATTTGCTTAACATATTGAAAAATGTTGAGAGTCACTTTCCAACCAAGAAATATTAAGTCTTCTTTGGTAGGGGCCAAAGGATCTTCTAAAAGAAGAACGATTCAAAGAAGGTAAATAGAAAGGCGTAAACAAAGGATAATAAGAACAAAAGCCGACATGGATAGCAAAGGAGTTTGCTTCCACCGCAATAAGCTGGACATTGGAAAGAAAGCTCATGAGAAGCATCTTGCGAGAGGCTAACCAAAGAAGCTTAGTGAAGTTTGGTTACAAATACGCTTTTGTTCATGATTGAAATAAATTTTTCTTTAAGTCAAGGTTCTACTTGGGTATTGGATACCGACTTTGGTTATCATAAATATAGATTTATGAAGGGACCAAGCAGAAGTAAAAAGCTAAACAAATATAAGTAATCCTATGTGTGGAAAATGAAGCAAAGGTTCTTTGCATTAGCCATAGAAACTTATAGTTTAGCAATGCATACGGAAAATCTATTAAGTCAATAAGTTGTTATTGTATTCCAGTTCTTGTTAAAAATATTATTTCCATTTTATTGTTGGACAATGAAATCTTTGGTATTATAATTAAGAACAATTGTTGTTCTATTTATAATAATAATGTTTTGTATAGAACTGGAATATTACTTAATAAATTTTGTATACTTTACTTACATGAAAATAATTTTGCATATTGAACAAATTAGTATAAGAAAAGGAGATCATTATTCAAAGAGTTGAATGTGTGTATTTGCTGAAATACAAGTGTGAATTATTTGAAAGGTTCAAAGAATTCAGAAGTGAAACAAATTGGCAATGTATTAAGATTCTTTGATTAGATCAAGGAATAAATACTTGAGCAATAAGTTTCTAGATCATCTCAAATGGTTTTCTCATAATGGAAACATCCTGATACGCAATAATTGATTGATGTATCTGAATGGAAAGTTCGTACCTTGTTGGACATGGTGTGGTCCATAATTATTTTACCGACATTTCAGTATCCTTCTAGGGTCATGTCCTAGAAATGGCTGCATGTCTACGAAAAAGGTAACCTCAAAATCCGGCCCCAAGACTCCATAAAAGTTATGGACAGGGAGGATTCCTAATCTTAAGTATGTTAAGATAAGGGGTTGTCCAACTTATGTGAAAAGGTTTCAAAGGATAAGCTTGGGACAAGATTTGACAAGTATCTGATTTGTGGGACATCCTAAAGTAAGTTTAGGGTATATGTTCTATAATCCTACTTAGCAAAAGGTGTTTGTTGCAAAATACGCTGCCTTCTAAGATAAATGTGTTTATTATTGAAGGGGCTAGTGGGAGGATAATAGATCTTGAAGAGTTCAAGAACCACAAAACACTATAAGTCAAATAAGAGGAACCTATAGATAGACCTATTATTGTACCTCACAACCGAATCAAAACCGGAATAGTATAGAAGATACCTAGGAGGTATGGATTCATCATAGATGATGATGATGAGGTACACATCATAGAAGATGATTATCCAGTTACATACGATGAGGTAAGAGTTCTAGTGTGTACAAAAGGGACAGTGGGAGCGTCGTGACATTCCTAGTACTATATGTTGATATACTACGGATAAGGAATGACATACCAATGCTACAATCGGTAAAGATAAAGTTGTCTAAACATTCCTCCATGAATGATTTGGAAGAGTATCTTAATAGGGGATATAAATCTATATAGATAGATTTAAGAGGATGCTCGACTTAACTTGAGAACGTATATTCATTTGATGCTAAAGTCGTTTAGCATGGCAAACTCAAGAGATGTCTCATGTCGATGAGCTATGGAGTGTATCTCTCTTAATAGTCCCCACGGACTCTGAAAAAGAGAGGTCGCATGAGTCACAATCATGTATGCAATGAAATGTACGAGAGACGATGTTGATCGATCATATTATGGAGAAGTTCACTATGAGTCGTTGAAAAACATCTTAAAATGCTTACTTAGGCACTAAGGATGTGATCATATTCATGGTGGGTCTTAATTAAAACTTGAGGGCTTAATGGACTCAAGTTTTTTCGAATGCACTCAAGAGACGACGAAAAATCCACTTTAAGGTAAAGGGTTACCTTGAATAGTGGTGCGATGAATTGGAAAGGTTCCAAACAAAGAAAGAGTTGTTGGTTTAGTGATAAAGACAAAGTATATAGCTATAAATGAAGCTGCAAGTTTATTGTTTGGATTAAAAGTTCATTACAGAACTAGGAATAGTTCCTAAGTCTCATCTTGGATCTAAACATGTGTTGTAGCACTTTCATTTGATTATAAGAATCATTGAAAGATGGAAAATCACTATAGAGATAGTGAACTCTCAAAAACAACATTACATATGCATTAACTAAAGCTTATCCAACAGCAGGATAATTGTCACTTAGAGAAGAAGAGTATAAGATACAATGGCGATTGACTTTAGTGCAAGTGGGAGATTGAAAGTAATATGCACACAAGCCAATCATGTTTGATGATAAAGCATATACTTTGTAACAATCTTATTCATTTATTAATAAAAAGTATTAATTTATTAAAGGCTTTTAATTATCTACATGATGTTGTTTTATAATATGTGATAAACCCATAGTTTTAAGCAATGCTTTTAGAATAATGATGATGATCATTATAATGAGATCTAAATTCTTAGATCTATCCGGATTAGTGAATCCGGATAGGTTGGTACATACGTTGCTTGCTCATTGGATGAGGATGATTGATCTCATGATCATTTGTGTGGAGACACTAAAGCAAGTATGTAGGTGCTTATTAGAGAATAAGTTCATTTGAACGTGGCTCGCTAAGGAATACCTAATGGAGTTTTACTTGTCTCATCAATAGGAATTTACGTAGTGATAGTAGTACAAGTGATCCTTGGACTTGAGATCATCATAGTATCTTGTGTATGATGAGTTATACTTTGACTTATTCCTTAAGACCCTTAGGGTATATCAAAGGGTATGCTTGGGTATAATAAGTTGTACATGGAGATAATGTATGATCAATAAAGAATCTACCACTTCTAATAAAAGAAGAGAAATGTCCTATATGATTCGATAAATGACAACCCAGTAGTCCTTAGCCAAGGCATAATGAAATTAGAAAGGAGTTTCTAATTTGCATTATTTGGAGTTGTGCATTTAAGGATCGAAATACATATAATTAAATAAAATAAGACTTGACAATAATTCCATGTCTTATATTTAATTGGGACATTGTATGGTGGAAGGATTGAATTATACTGCAGTAACTATTTACTCAAAGGTTCTTTTATGATTAATGTTGAAATCTATATTATCTGGAAAGTCGTTGATCGCTAGGGAGGCTTATCCCTATTGTAGAATAAATATTATGTATTTGAATAAATTAATTCTTTAATTTATTTATTTAAATAAGATTAGAATTGTTCTAATTGATTTATTCACAACGGTTTAATATGGAGAACCTAAAAGGTCACACCATAAAAGGAAGAATAATTATTTAAGAAGTTAATGGCATAATCGTAATAATAATATGTTATGTATATTTAATTTAATCTATGGTGATAGAATAAATTAAATAGCTTAATATTTATTATTTAATATTTTAGAAATATTAAATATAAATTAATAAGAGGAGTCTTATAATATTATTACAATTATTATTATTATTTTAATTTCTAAAAGAGTTTAGGAATTAATTTAATATAAGTACTCTCATTTATTCCTAATAGGATTAGGAGGGAAAATTAATTAAAGGAGTTTAATTAATTATCCCTAATAAGATTAGGGAGTCCATTTAATTAAAAGAGTTTAATTAAATAATACCTTATTTTAATAGGGTTACTTGATATCTTTATAAGAGGGGTCTTATATCAGATATCAGATATTAAAAATACGACATAATTCCAATTTGTTGGAGAGTACGTTCTTTTCTATAGAGATAGAAAACTAGGGTTTGAGCTAAATACCCATCTTCTTGAATTCCTTTTCTTCCTTGGTGGATCACCTCTAGAGGCCAAACACTTGGGTGGCTAACGTTGATCAAAGGAAGGAATCAAACCCGGTGGATTCAAGTTGAACGCGAAAAGGATTGGAGGTGAACTTGTACCTGAGGAAGCTCGGATCTTCAAGGGTATGTTTGTTCTTTATATCTTTTCGTTTAATTAATAATTGTGCATAAAGGGTGATCCGGGTATATGGTTTGTAAATTTTTTTAAACTCTGATTTTACACGTTTCCGCACTTTTTATGCAATTTGATTGTGTTCATGAATATTACAAACCTAACAGTTGTAAGACCCCAAATTATTAAAAAATAAAATTTAATTTCCTCTTTTTATTATTTTGAAATAGTAAGGGTTGAATTGATTAATGTGGTTAGTTATGGGTAAAATGCGCATATATTTTAAAAAATATGCAGGTGGTTATAAACTATTCATTATTGTCGGGGAATATTCGTTTGGTCGTAGAATATTCTTCTTGCGTCGGGAATATTAAATGCGACGCAGTAGCGATCTTTTAATGGGCCCCATGTGAAAGCGATTGGATGAAGAAAGCACAAGTATAAGTTGTTTATAAATAATGGCGTAGTGGTTACCATTAATCTTGTTGGAATACTAAATTGGTTAAAACACACGATGTCTGGCGTTGTTGCCGCGATAGCACACGGTATTCCACTAATTACTGATTCTTACGTAAGAAGGCACTACTCAATAATTGTTACAGTAGTTACTGTTCAGTATTTTATTTTATTGATTCAATAATTGTTACGTTGATATTTTGTATTACTGTTGTTTTAATAATTGTCACTACACGGTATTTTCTATTATCGAAGTAATAATTCATATTATCTGAATAATATTATTAGAAAACATTATTCGCAATGTCTAGAAAGTTCTGTCTAAGGAGAGGTTTGGTCACCTAATTGCGCGCTAGTAAGAAGAAATTCTTATCGAAAAGCCCCCTCTTTTCTGGGAACGGCCTAGTTGCCAGTACTGTGATTCTATAATATTATTTGTGAATAATTAATTATTGATTTATATGATGACGAAAATATTGATTTTATGTGGTTATAGATGGAGAAAATTTTTAAAGTGACAATTGTTAAAAATTAATATTTTATATTTTTTGATAAAATAATATTTTAATATATTATATAATAATGATGATATTTTTTTACAATGAATGTGGGATATATGAGTATATGAGGAGGAAGAGTATTTTTGTTGCAAAATTTGTTTAAAACATGTTAAACATGTCTGCGGGCCCATTTCTTGATTGAAATTTGATTATAGCCTGTAAAATCGTCCGTTTATGGATTTTGGTCAATTTCTGTTTGGAATTTGGGAAAACTTTCTTCTGCAAAGTTATAGAGAATTGAATTTCCTATAACAAGCCGCGAGATTCAAATTTTCTGATAAAAGGGATATTTATTATGAATTATTGAAGTTCCAAAATAATTGATTTTTGAAAGTTTTAAATATTTTAATTTACAAAAATGTTTTTTTTATTTTTTGTGAGTTGATGGCTGATGCTTGGAGTGCCGTGTAGTGTGTAATGAAAAATTTATATATATATATATATATATATATATATATATATTAATATTTTATTAAATTTTCTGTTTTGGTGTTCTAAGCATTTTTCTATAAATAGGGTGCTTAGGTTAGAATTGAAAATCACACCAGAAACTACAGATTTCTCTCTCTTTCTCTCTCTATAATATCGAGCATATTTTGTGAGTATTTTAGTACTTTGAGTATTGCTATACGGTGCAAGTTCTTTCAACATTATATCCAGTATTCCAGTCAGAAGTATTATTCTTTCTGAGGTAAGGGATGTTATTTTCTTCTTAAAATGATATTATTTTCTTCAACATCATTATGCCGAAATATTGGTTGGAACTTTTTATCAAATTTGGAACTTTTTCATGTCGGAGTTACTATTCACGAGTTACTATTCATGAGTTACTATTCACGAGTTACTATTCACGAGTACTATTCACGAAGCATGATGATATTTTTTATGAAATTTCTATCTTTTGGTGTCGGAGTTACTATTCACGTATACGGCACTATTCACGAATACGACACTATTCACAGAAAAATTAAATTTTCGTTTTTCGTCCAAAATATCTATTATGAATACTAGCTTTGATTGTATCCATGTTTTGATCATTCTTGAATTTTACTCCACTTTGATTATTTATGAAGTATTTTTGAACTTGGATTGTGTAAAGTACGAATCCTTAATATTTGTTCTTTTGTTTCACTGGATTCGTTTTCTTTAAAATATTTTTCATCATCCTCAGTCCTAAATGATGATATAACTAAATATCTTTGGCCTGTAGTGCAAAGATGAATGATTTCTGATGAATATCTTTGGCCTGTAGTGCAAAGATGAACAGGTGTTTAGATGAACATGATTAATCGATGAATATCTTTGGCACATGTAGTGCAAAGATGAATATTTGATTCCAGATATATATTGATTGATGTTACAGGGATAAAAGATAGATGATGAACTTTTATATTCATATACAGAAGATAGTAGATTTCATTCTCTACTTAACTCTTCTAATGAATTATTATTTCCGATGTGAATATTGATTTAAAACTTGTTGTCTATGGTATTCTATTAGATTTTTTCATGTCATAATGTTCTTTGTTGGGCTAGTTGAGCTCACCCTTTTCCTTGTTGTTCCATTTTTCTTCTTAGGAGGCGAGAATGTAGCGAGTACTAGTCGGGGTATGGAATGATGGTTTTAGAAGTGGTTCTAGTAGTCCTCACAATTCTGTAAAATAGTGTATTAATAATTGTAATGAGGACTTATTTGAGTGTGGATTGTGACGCCCCCAAAATAGGTCCATTCCATCCAACCCATTCTGAGTCGCCAAATACATGGTACAGAAATAACTACAACTTTATTATTACAACATATAAACTGTGAGTTTAAATACAGATATTGCCATCTAGACAATATCCACACGCAAATAAATCCCCATCATAATTATTGATACATTATTTTACAAAAATGGTGAGGACTACTAAACAACTCTCTCTAGAACCTTTATTCCATACCCCGACTAGTACTTGCTACATTCTCGCCTCCTGAGAAGAAAAATGGAACAATAAGGAAAAGGGTGAGCTCAACTAGCCCAGTAAAGAATATTATGACTAAGATAATATACAACAAATTATCGTTAATCTTCAACAGGGAAAAATCTAATAGAATACAATAGACAACCAGTTTTAAATCAACAAGCTGCGGTGAAACAACAATTCATTAGAAGAGTTAAGTAGAGAATGCAAACTACTATCTTCTATATATGAATTTAAAATTTCATCGTCAATATTTTATCCTCGTAACATCAATCAATATATATACGGAATCAAATATTCATCTTTGCACTCTGGTGCCAAAGATATTCATCGATTGGTCATGTTCATCTAAACACTGTTCATCTTTGCACTCTGGGCCAAAGATATTAATCGATCGCCATGTTCATCTCAACACTGCTCATCTTTACTACGGGCCAAAGATATTCATCAAGAAATCATTCATCTGCACACTACTGTGCCAAAGATATTCAATAATATCATCATTTAAGACTGAGGATGATGACAAATATTTTTAAAGAAACGAATCCAGTGAAACAAAATAACAAGTATTATGGATTCGTACTTTAAACAATCTGAGTTCAAAAATACTTCATAAATAATCATACTGAAATAAAATTCAAGAATGATCAAAACATGGATACAATAAAAGCTAGTATCCGAATAGATATTTTAGACTAAAAGAAGAAATTTCATTTTAAATTGAATAGTCACAAGTATTCGTGAATAGTGGTCGTATACGTGAATAAAGACCGTATCACGTGAATAGTAACTCCGACACCAAAAGATAGAAATTTCAAAAAAACATCTTCACGCTTCGTGAATAGTACTTCGTGAATAGTAATTCATGAATAGTAACTCATGAATAGTAACTCGTGAATAGTAACTCATGAATAGTAACTCATGAATAGTAACCCGACATGAAAAAGTTCCAAATTTGATAAAAAGTTCCAACCAATATTTCAAAGATAATGATATTGAAGAAATAATATCATTTGAGAAGAAAATAACATCCCTTACCTCGAAAGACAAGACTTTAGTTGAAATAATCAGTATATAGACTATGACTTGAACTTGCAATCAGATATAGCAACACTCAAAGTATACTCACAAGAATACGCTCAATATATCGAGAGAGAAATAGAGAAAACTTGAGTTTCGGTGTGATTTTCAATTCTAACCTAAGCACCTATTTATAGGAAATTGCTTAGAACACCAAAGTAGAAAATTGAATATAATATTAATATAATTATACAAATTTTCCTTAGCCCACCTTTTGATCAAAAACACCAGCCACACATGTTAAATGAGGTTCACAAACTCACCAAAAACGTTTTTCTCAAAATAATTAATTAAAACTCCCAAAAATCAATTATTTCGGAGCTTTAGAACTTCAATAATTTATAATAAATAGCCCTTTTGTCAGAAAATTCGAATTTCGCGACTTTTTATAGGAAATTCAATTCTCTACAACTTGGCAGAAGAAAGTTTTTCCAAATTCCAAACAAAAATTGACTAAAATCCACATACGGACAATTTTACAGGCTATAATCAAATTTCAGTCAAGAAATGGGGTCCACCGACATGTTTAACATGTTTTAAACATTTATTGCAACAAAAATACTCTTCCTCCTCGTATACTCATATATCCCACATTCGTTATAAAAATATCACCGTTAATATATTATTAAAATAATATATTTAAATGAATTATTTTATCAGAAAAAGATAAAATATTAATTTTCAACAATTGTCACATTAAAAATTTTCTCCATCTAATATCCACATAAAATTAATATTTTCCTCATCATATAAATCAATAATTAATTATTCACAAATAATATTCCAGAATCACAAGATCGGGCAACGGTAGCTCCTCGTGAAAGAGGGGCTTTCAATAAAGATTTCTCCTTACTAAATAGCATGATTAGGTGACCAAACCTCTCCTTAGATAGAACTTTCTAGACATTGCCAATAATGTTATCTAATAATATTATTCAGATAATATGAATTATTGCTTTGATAATGAAAAATACTGTGTAATGACAATTTATTGAAACAACAACAATATAAAATATCAATGCAGCAATTATTGAATCAATAAAATAAAATACTGAATAGTAATTACTGTAACAATTATTGAGTAGTGCCTTCTTACGTAAGAATCAATAATTGGTGCAATACCGCAGTCTTGCTACCGCTTCAACAACGCGTATTAGTGTGTTTTAACCATCGGGTATTCCAATCAGTAATACTTGGTAACAAGCTGCGTCGTTATTTATAACAACTTATACTTGTCGCTTTCTTCATCCAATTGCTTTTCAAGTTATGGGCCCACATAAAAGGCTGCTTGCGTCGCATTTAATATTCCCCGACGAAAGAAGAATATTCCACGACCAAACGAATATTTCTCGATAATAATGAATATTTTATAACAACTTGCTTATTCGAAATATTTACGTATTTTACCCATAACTAACCACATTAATCAAATCAACCCTTACTATTTCAATATAATAAATAGAGGAAAATAAATTTCATTTATTAATAATTTGGGGTCTTACATGGATATTGTCTAGATAACAATATTTGTATTTAAACTCACAGTTTTTATGTTGTATTAATAAAGTTGTAGTTGTTTCTGTACCATGTATTTTGACGACTCAGAATGGGTGTTGTATACCTGTTTTGGGGGCGTCACAATGTGTTTCATGTGTCAGTGTTGCGTCCTTATAAACCGGACTATAAACACATGATAGAATATGAATCTATTCAGATAGAGAAGGACTTGTCCTATGAGGAACTTCCAATTCAAATTATTGATAGGAAGGAACAAGTTTTAAGAAATAAAGTAATACCTTCAGTGAAGGTGCTATGGAGAAACCACAATGCTGAAGAAGCAACGTGGGAGCTCGAAAGTAAAATGAAGGAAGATTTTCCTCATTTGTTTATGTGATTATAAGCTAAGATTCTAGGGATAGAATCCTTATAAGGGGTAGAGAATGTAACGCCCGAGAAAATCGGATTTTTATGACAAATAAATTTTTTATTTGATTATGTGAATTAAATGAATTTAATTTATTTCTTCGTGAGTAAGCTATGTGAAGGTCGTTCTATGACCTAGAATGTGCCAACGCGGTTAGTATTTTGACTACGTGTTAGAAATAATTGTTTGGAATTTCCAAGATGAAAATAATTATTTTCTGAGAAATTTTCGTAAAAACACTATTCATCCGTTTCTGCTCGGGGAATTATTTTAAAATTCTGAGAAACGCATAATGATAAAATATCGTGATAAGATGGAATATCTGATAATATTTCATTTATGGGAAACGCAGTTTTCGCCTGCGGACTTAAAACCTAAGGGTTGAGTATATTGATTTCCGAGAAGGAAATATTATGCGTAGAAGGAATGGCGTTTGGGTTAATGCGAGTGTTATATATTTGGTGATACTATTTAGTATCTATGTATAATACGTTGAGTAAATACGAAGTACAATACGATTATTGTACGAGTAGTATAGGGAGATAATACGTGAATTGTACGTATGTGATACGATTCGTATTATAGAATTAAGTTAAGACTTTATGACTAATTCATTTGAGTTGGATTATTAATTAATCCAATCATTTGAATGATCAATACCTAGTGATTAGTGGGTTAAGCCCAAGTCAAGGCCCAATGTTAATTTAGTCCCAATTCAAGAAAACCTAACCGTGGGTCGAACCGGTGGGTTACCGAATGGGTAAAACCCATGGGGCAACCCATGGGATGTCACATGGGGTGGTGGGCCGGCCACCTTGGTGTGGAAGCCAAGCATAAGGCTTGTTCACCAAGTGTTTTACTTGGTGACCACACATGAATAGTAAGCAGGTGATGGTTCTTTGTCAATTATGCCCTCCATTCTAGTTTTCTATAAATAGAAAGCTAGGTTGATTCATTTGAGAGTTTTTCCAAGACTCAACCTTAGATTATTGAGAAAGAAAGAGAGCTATACTTGCAAAACATACACTTTGGAAGCTTGATCTTAGAGTTTTCCAAGAAAGAAAACCAAGAGTTCTTAAGGTATAATCCTTACCTTTCATCTCCATCTCTTTTAGATTTTCTTTCATCTTAGAGAATCGTAGAATGGGTGGTATATGTCTTGTGTGAGGATTTAGAGATGACTTACCATTGATTCAATCTCTATAAGTCATGAGATTATAAGAATCATAAGGTTTAATATAGTTTTGTACCATGAAAATATTGATAGTTGAGATCGATTGTTGATAAACAATTGAGCTCCATTAATACGTTAGTATATGCATCTTGTTTGGTTAGGATGTAGATATGAAATCCATGGAGTATTCCATGTGATTTGGCTTCGAGAACATTAGTAACGAAGTTATGGCAAATTTTACGGAAATAGACGTTAAACGTCGAAAACGTAGAAATTCCGGAATGGTAGTCGAAAGTTGCCGTGAGACTTGAAAATGTTGGTTTTCAATGTCAACACGTGAGATAGGGTGATTTAAGAGTTGTGGGTTCGAGAATCGTCGGATTCTGACTTAAAACGAAGAAAATGAGCATTGAACACTCATTAACATTTCCGAACATCTATAAAATGAACTCAATAGTGAATTTTGAGTTAACGGATGCGAAAGTGTCGAATTCTTATATGAACGCGTAGGGTATGTTATTTATGATGTGTAGGCTTTTGAACGGACCAAATCGGGCTTATAACGAATAAATTACAGCCTTGGGAATTTCACAAAGATTTTTAAAACTGCTGAGAATCAGGGAGTTACGAGATCTGGCCATGGCTGACGTAGTGTAAAAAGCTATGCCATGAGTCACGAGAGTTTGTACATGAACTATGCAGCATGGCCAAGTCCCGAGCAAAACCTTCGGAGAGAGGAAATGCAAATACCACTAGAAAGCTTAGGATGTCGCGCCGCAGCGTGAGTTTAGGGCTTGTGATAGTAACTTAGGTTTTGGACTTCAGTTGTTTCGAGACCTACTTGAGTTGAGTTTATATACTCAATGAATGTACTAAGACTAATCATATACTAAGGTATATGGTATGAAACTTAGGAATGTAATGCATGTTAATAAGATACGTACGATAAACAAAGTTGGTACCCTATCAACGATGTTTGAGTCCGGTTAATAAACGTCAGTTGAATGATAAACCGGGACGAAGGGTAATAAGTCATGTTGACTTTAATAAAGATATTAAATTAACAAAAACATAGAAGAGAAAGAAGCTTGTAGGAACAATGTGAATAGTGGTTTGATAGCTAATTACAGTATGCTATGTGAATATATCATGTAGATTATGTAAAGGCTGTGGTCAGTCGAGTAAGTTATTTAAAGACGCTGAAAGGTAAGTTTTCTTAATGCTTGTTTAACTTCCATGTTAGCCAAGTTTTATGTGATTCGTTGAACTGAATTGCAAGACTTGTTTTAAAGAAATGGTCGATGCCAGATTTTAACTCGGCTAGACTATTCGTAATATATAAATTGATTATTATTAATATCATTCTATATAGAAATGTTAACGCTATCCTATGCCAAGTAATTGGTACAAACGTGAAGGTAAGGTTTGTCTATGAACAAACAAAAGTATTTTTCATCGATTATTCGATGGGCACGCGAGTTTGCCAAAAATATTAAACGTAAATACATTTAATGAATGAGTGTTGATTAACATAGAGTACTATAGGCTGATCACCTAGAAGTGCTCATAAGTTATACAGATGAACGACCTTAGTGTTGTGGACTCCTTTTCAAGTATGAAAACTGAAAGTTACTGTTCATGATCTATCGACCAGTTCAGAATTCCTAATCTATTCTATACTTTGGGAATTGATGTTATGAACTGTTAAAGTATTATTGATTCATAATACTTCATAACTATTGTTCAGTTATGTTGGAATTGTTATATAATTCATGAATGTGGTATTCCTGTTATCCTTGATTAAACTTCCTGAGCTGTCATGCTCAATTCTTGCGTGAATTATATAACTGCAGTTAAAGATGAACGTACTGTGAATGCCAAGAGAGATAAGGGCAAAGCTAAGATGGATGCTTAGGCATTGTGTAATAATTTAGTAAGTTTGTATATATTATACATTATGAACAATGAACGATGTAACCAGTTTATGAACCTGTGAAGGATTATACTTTGATTATAATAAGAAGATAGTAACTACCTTTATTTTGTTGTATTTCAATGGAATGATTGTATGGATGTTTGTATAGTGGAGCACCATCTGTCGGGTTGGAAGATACCCGAATTTAGGAGCGTCACAAATATAACTTATAATATCACCATAGGTAAGATTATCATAATCAATGTATTCTAGATTTTTACTTAATTCTTTGCGAACTTTATGAGCAAATAATGACGGTAAACCATTAATGAACATTTCTTTCTAGAATGGTTCATTACTATCGGTACGCATCATGACTCTAGAAGTAAACACATCTTTGTACCATCTAAAATCACTTAGAGTGGGACAAGTGACATTACTTAATTGATCATGTATTCTTTCGGCAATGTTACTAGGGGTTCCAACAAAGTGTTTAATAATAGTAAATATTAAAGTATTAACTCCATCAGACGGACCAATACCAGCATCTTCATCAAAGATTGGATTGTCGTCATCATCCATTTTGATAGCATGGATTATCGATAACCTAGTGTCTTCTGTGAGATGTTTCTCCCACCAAGATCTAAGAATACCAATAAATCCACTAGCTATTAATTCAATGATGTCTGGTTGGGACAGGTTATTAAAATTAGTAATATAGCTACTAGCTACCGTGGACATATGATTTAACTTATTTAAAATTACTTGTTCACTAAATCCATTAATGTTCCATTCATAAATCTTATTAGAGGACACCGAGAATTGTTTATCTAGATTTTTTTCTTCGAACTGTAGATCCGGAGGAGTAGGTCTAGAATAAAAATTCCTGGTAATACTAGTGTTATTAATAGTTAATTTTTTTAGTTGATCATTAAAATCCGTAATTGAATTAGACTGATCTGAAGGACTATCGTTTTCATTAATGGATTCAACTTGATCAATTAGAGCTATAGTGCAGCTTGTACAAGTTTCGGGTTTTAGTTTTTTAAATAACTTATCAATAACCAGGGTACGGTCAGTATCTTTATTAGGTAAGCCTAACTTATATTTGTTTTCTGGTAATTTAAGTAAAGGATGCTCAATTTTTGAATCTTGGTTTTTAACAATTGTTTCTTCTAATTTTTCTTCGATTTTATCTAGCTGCTTTCCTAAGGTTGCTAGATACTGATTAGAAAAATTATTTTGCTCAATAATTTTTTTATCATCTTTATTGCCATTGTAAATCTTGAAAGGACTGGCAATAACTAAAGTGTTTTTAACTGGAATAAGGACATTCTCTAAAGGAGGATGACAAGAGGAAACTTTTTGTTACTTCCCAGTAGGCACAATATAGATCTAGAAGGGGGGGTTTGAATAGATCCTTTTTAATTTCAAATACTTTTCTGGTTTATTTTGTATAGCTAATGATTTAGCATATGACAAACATAAGAATCGTTTCAAGTACAACGGAATAAATAAAAGATCCTCTTCATTGATATATTCATAATCATACATACATTGTTCTTAGAGTTAGATCGGTTGTAAGTAGTTAAAACATACATAGCAGTTATAGCAGTTAATAAACATAATGTAAATGACATAAGGTAAAAGACACAAGGGGTTTTAAGTGGTTCAGAGACTCAAGCTCCTAATCCACTCTTCTGATCTCAACTAGCACGATTTCCACCAAGGAAGGGCAGCACCCTGAATCACTAAGATTCATTCTAGGCCAGCAGCCTTGGGACTTCAGTTCACTAAGAACTCTTCAAGGCCAGCGGCCTTGGAACTTCTCTAGTTCCCTATGAACTCTTCTTGCCCAGCAGGCTTGGAACTTCATTTAGTCCCTCCGGACAAGGACCACTCAGGCCCTGGCTTCTTGTTGTTGTAGTTGTTGTTGTTGCTGAGCTGCAAAGATGTCTTTAAGCTTGATCATCTTTTGTACTTAGCAGCTTGGTGTGGTCCTCTCTGCATTTTGCTTTGAGACTGGACCACATCATCTTTGGTGCAGCTGTTCTTCTTCTATTCTGCTCATCTTTGTATATTGTTAGTTGTGCACCATCACCATTTCCTGAATCCTTCTCAACATGTTGGCAGACATAGTTCTGCACTTGCTCTACTTCAGATTTGGGTTCATGGTGAATCGTAAAGTGGCTCTTAGGATCTTCCTTGTACTTTTCCACTCTTCTGAATGCTATCTTCTTGTCCTTCTCGGCTCTCAACTTAGATGTCAATTCAATGGGAATTCTCTTCTTTGTTGAGTGAAGCTTTGATCTGTTCAAGTCCATCTTTAAAGTTTCTTCACTTCCACCTTCGTAGTCTCACTGTCACTAAGACTTGTTCTATTTGAGCTCAGGTTGAACTCGTAGAGTCAACATTAGCAACTATTGATCGTTGAAGCTCTGGCTTATTTATACTCCTTCCCAATCTTCCCGTTGAGAAGTAGCCGTTAAAAGCTCTTTGAAATGCTTCGTAGATCCCGAGTTATTTGGTGTAGACTGCAGATTTGACATGACATCTCCTTTTCTGACTTTCTGACACTATAGTCTACGGTTTCACCTACCCCTTCAAATATGTTACTTTTATGTCTTGGGCATGACGACGAATTTATTTCCTCCTTCTGATTTCTTGATCAGAGGTTGTCCTTTTGCATTGATGCTCTCAATAAGCTCCTGTCCAAATATCAACCTTCAGATTGAACCGTTGCCAAAGCTACAATCTTTAGATGTTCGAACTCTATGATTCTGATGCATGTCTTCTTGGACCTGATCGTAGTGTCTTGTTGACTGGTAGAGACAACACTACGATCTTGAAGAGTGTTGATTGGATCTTCAATCGATGAAAACTCTAGTTACCCACGTGATGATATAGATTGGATCAACTCATTTCGTATAATTTACAAATAATAGAGATGGAGATGAAAACTCTAGTTACCCACGTGATGATATACGAGTATAATCGACTTTAATCGATAAAGTTAAAGCTGTTCAAGCTACACACCAGAGCTGATGAATTTGAAGAAGGAGGTGCAAGAAGTTGTTATTTCAAAAGCGAGAATCGGTGAGGTGAGGAAAGCTCAAACCATCGATTTATTAATCCATTTGAAATTCTCGATCGAATAGGAACTGTGGCCTATAGACTTGTTTTACCGCCAAGTATGACGCGTGTTCATAACGTTTTTCACGTATCGATGTTACGTAAATATGTGGACGACCCGAACTACGTCATTGAGTTAGAACCGGACGAGATAGCCAAGACTTAACGCATTTGAGGAGGTATCTGTCAAGATCTTGGATAGGAAAGAACATGTCCTATGTACCGAGGTTATACCACAAGTTAAAGTTTTGTGGAGAAACCATTCTATTGAAAAAATGACCTGGGAGTTGGAAACGAAAATGAAAGCGAGGTATTCTCATCTTTTCGAAACACCAGGTACGTACGTCAATTTCGAGGACGAAATTTCATAAGGAGGGGAGGTTGTAAGACCCCAAATTATTAATAAATAAAATTTATTTTCCTCTATTTATTATTTTTGAAATAGTAAGGGTTGATTTGATTAATGTGGATAGTTATGGGTAAAATACGCAAATATTTCGAATAAGCAAGTGGTTATAAAATATTCATTATCGTCGGGGAATATTCGTTTGGTCGTGGAATATTCGTACTGTCGGGGAATATTTGTACGACGGCGTAGTCTTTTGTGGGCCCCATAACGAAAAGCGATTGGATGAAGAAAACGACAAATATAAGTTATTTATAAATAAGCAGTAGTTGTTACCAAGAATAATATCTTGTTGAATACACGCGGTGGTTAAAACACACTAATACGCGTTGTTGAAAAGTAGCACTGCAGTATTGCACCAATTATTGATTCTTACGTAAGAAGACACTACTCAATAATTGTTACAAAGATAATTCTTGTTTAGTATTTTATTGATTTAATAATTCTTTGCGTTGATATTTTATATTGTTGTTGTTTCAATAATTGTCATTACACAAGATTTTTATTATCGAAGCAATAATTCATATTATCTGAATAATATTATTAGATAACATTATTGGCAATGTCTAGAAAGTTCGCTCAAGGAGAGGTTTGGTCACCTAATTCATGCCAAGAAGGAGAAATCTTTATTCGAAAGCCCCTCTTTCCCGGAACTACCGTTGCCGATCTTTGTGATTCTGTAATATTATTTGTGAATAATTAATTATTGATTTATATGATGAGGAAAATATTGATTTTATGTGGATATAGATGGAGAAAATTTTTAATGTGACAATTGTTGAAAATTAATATTTTATCTTTTTCTGATAAAATAATTCATTTAAATATATTATTTTAATAATATATTAACGGTGATATTTTTATAATGAATGTGGGATATATGAGTATACGAGGAGGAAGAGTATTTTGGTTGCAATAAATGTTTAAAACATGTTAAACATGTCGGTGGACCCCATTTATCGATCGAAATTTGATTATAAACTGTAAAATCGTCTGTTTGTGGATTTGATGGCCAATTTCGCATTTGGAATTTGGAAAAACTTTCTTCTGCAAAGTTGTAGAGAATTGGATTTCCTATAAATAATCGCGAGATTCGAATTTTTTGATAAAATGGCTATTTATTATAAATTATTAAAGTTCTGAAGTTCCGAAATAATTGATTTTTGGAAGTTTTATTTATTTTTATTAATAAAAACGTTTTTTATATGTTGTGGGCATATTTAATATGTGCATGATGGCTGAATTCAGATTCAAGATGTGGGCGTATGAATTTTGTTTATATAATATTATTATATTCAATTTTCTGCTTTGGTGTTCTAAGCAATTTCCTATAAATAGGGTGCTTAGGTTAGAATTGAAAATCACAATTTAAACTGAAGTTTTCTCTCTATATTATCGAGTTTATTCATGTGAGTATTTTGAGTATACTTTGAGTATTGCTATACGGTGCAAGTTCAAGTCATAGCCTATATCCAGGTGTTTCAACTAAGTACTCGTCTTTCGAGGTAAGGGATGTTATTTTCTTCTCAAATGATATTATTTCTTCAATATCATTATCTTTGAAATATTGGTTGGAATTTTTATCAAATTTGGAACTTTTTCATGCTTCTGGGTTACTATTCATGAGTTACTATTCACGAGTTACTATTCATGAGTTACTATTATTCACGAGTTACTATTCACGTAGTACTATTCATGAAAGCGTGAAGATGTTTTTTGTGGAATTTCTATCTTTTTGTGTCTGAGTTACTATTCACGATATCTAAGACTATTCATCGAAAAATGAAATTTTTTTTTTTTCGTCTAAAATATCTATTCGGATACTAGCTTTGATTGTATCCATGTTTTGATCATTCTTGAATTTTACACCACTATGATTATTTTTGAGATATTTTTGGGACGTGGATAAAACAAAGTACGAATCCTTAATCCTTAATCCTTGTCATTTTGTTTCATTGGATTCGCTTTCTTTAAAAATATTTTTCATCATCTTCTTCATTTTAAATGATGATATTATGGAATATCTTTGGCCTAGTGCAAAGATGAAAGAGATGTGACAGTGTTGAGATGAACATGACCGATCGATGAATATCTTTGGCCTCAGAGTAAAAAGATGAATATTTGATTCCGGATATATATTGATTGATGTTACAGGATAAAATATCGACGATGAACTTTTAAAATCATATATAGAAGATAGTAGTTTGCATTCTCTACTTAACTCTTCTAATGAATTGTTGTTTCCGCTGCGAATATTGATTTTAAATTTGTTGTCTATTGTATTCTATTAGATTTTTTTTCATTGAAGACTAACAATAATTTATTGTATATTATCTTAGTCATAATATTCTTTCTTCGGGCTAGTTAAGCTCACCCTTTTCCTTGTTGTTCCATTTTTCTTCTCGTGGAGGCTAGAATGTAGCGTAGTACTAGCTCTGGGGTATGGAATGAAGGTTCTAGAGAGAGTTGTTTAGTAGTCCTCACCATTTTGTAAATTAATGTATCAATAATTATGATGGGGATTTATTTGCGTGTGGATATTGTCTAGATGGCAATATCTGTATTTAAACTCACAGTTTATATGTTGTAATAATAAAGTTGTAGTTATTTCTGTACCATGTTTTTGGCGACTCAGAATGGGTTGGATGGAATGGACCTATTTTGGGGGCGTCACACCAGCTCACTTTCTACTTGTGATCTCCCGTTCACGTATCATCAATGGACTGACCCAATGCTTATTCACTTTAGCCTTGTTCTTCAAAAGTAGTCCAATATCTCTGTATGCACTCCATCAGTTCTTTCTTTGTTTGGCAAACACTATGATTCCTGGTTGCTTCCAAGATTGTCGTCTTCTGTCTATTTGACAGCTACTGCACTTGCTGACTTTTCTTTGTCAGTTACTAAAGTCTTCTTATGATCTCCTTGTGGAAGACTTCATCCTGAATGGCTTCACAACTCAATCTGGATACTGATTGGGTTGGTGTTTAGATCTTCTGTTAGCTTGCATGTCATTCGTAGAGTGCTCTATGGTTTCCTTCAGATGGGATGTATCTTTGCAGTGCCAACCAGAGGCTTCATTCCTTTGGATATTCTAGGAGTGCTCATTTGTTAAGAATCGTATTTGTTCTACGATTCTGCCTTGGCATTATGAGCACTTCTGTTGAAGTCTCAGTTCTACACTCTACGATTCAGCTTCAGCTATATAGACACTACAACTTTGAGATCAGATCTTGACACTCTACGATTTCTATCGTTGTGCTTGTTGTCTTCATCTGATCTTGCTCGACTACGATCTCTGCCTCTTATATGATCAGTAGACTCTACGACTCTGAGTGTAGTATACGATTCTTGACATGGCTTCTAAGCAGATACTCGGGTCGGCTCAGAAGGCGTGTCGTCTCACGATTTCGAATATGACTTCCTTAGCGAGCACTACGACCACGAGGAAGTTCTACTCGACACACTACGATCCTTCCTCGTCTCTCCTGGCAGTCTACAAACTCTGAGATCTACTATCTTGCAGACTACGATTCTGCCTCGATAGCTCTCAAATTTTCCTTGACTCTCCTGGCAGACTACGATTTCTAGTGCAGTGCTTGACGATCAGACAAGCCTATCTATTACATCATTATATCAACCTAACATTCTTGATCTTTCTATATTTATAGTCCTTGTGCATCATTTTTTTGAAGGAATTTACAAAGCTGTTTCGCTTATATAGGATCAACCTAACACATTTGATCAATTCATTCTAAGTCCTTGTACATATGTTTCTATTGTCTATCAAAGGACTTTGCAGCTTTTCTTAATGCAAGCATACTTGCATATTCATTCATGTATATATCATAATCAAATCATATGTAAATAGGAATATCATTCACATGTTTATTCCTGACAATCTCCCCCTATTTGATTATGACAAAAATAATAAGTGCACATGCATGTTATGAATGAACCTTATATATAGTGAGCAGCTGTATTTCTAAAATGGATAATCATGAATGTCATTTATAATGATGTGGAATTTAATACACTAACATTTTACATCATGGATCCAGAACATACCTAACTAGTTAGAGATGTACCTCTTTTAGCTCCATGTATGTTTCCAGGATGTCTGTTGATCAGCTATTCATCTATTTGACCTTCTTGTTCCTGCTACCCTTGGGATGATAACTTTTCTGCTTTGCTTTGCTCCCCCTTAGATGTATGCTTCTCTTCTCCTTTTGGTTCCCCCTCAGCTTCGGCATACATAGGCTTATCATTCTTTGGCTCCCCCTAAGATGATGACTCTGCCTCTTCTTCTCTTGTATGCTTCTTTGACTTCTTCTCTTGTTTGATCTTCTTGTTCTTCCTTGAATGCCTCTGTGACGCCCCCAAATCCGAGTTACCTGACCCCCGAGTTTGTTGTTCACGATCCACAATATATTAACATCTAACTACCCATTTAAATATGAATAGGAATACATAACTCATTAACATAAGTTGTTAATACATAAGTCTCAGGTTTGCTAACCTTAAAATTATAAACATACCCCTTAGATAAACAAAAAGGTTTACAATACAACATAATAATAATATTGTTCATTATACTACTCAAGCATCTTGCCTTTGCCTTTGTTCTTCTTTGACCCGCTGGCCTCTTCGTTCCTAGCTGAAATGTTTTCTTTATAGCAAGGGTGAGCAACAAGTTTACCTCGCAAGTTAAGACATACAATAAATGTATACGAATCAATAAGAATAGACTATCTATTTTAATAGAATGAAACCAAAGCTCGATGAACTTTGAAATAGCTGAACAAATTGTTAATCAATAACAAGTCTTTTCGTATTCTAGGCAACGTAATAATTTGATAATGAAAGAGTACAACGCTTTCAAAGTTTTTGCGATATTCTAATGAATAATCAAGAATCAATTCTACGCAATTACAAAGTGGAATGTTTTCCAGATTTATGCTGAGTGATCCATTGGATCTAGAACTTCTACTTTCTCGAGTATCTATCAAAGATTTACTTTGATACATACGCAGGAGTATCAGATAACCATAAAGATTAAATCATACCCCTCTGCAAGTACTTAGAGCCGGCCAACTCCTTGCACCCTATATTATGCATAATACTTAGGTCGCGCGCAATGGTCGAATATACGACTTAAAAATTTTGTTCCCTTTATATAAAAGGTTGTTCTTCTCAGTCTCAGAATCAAGATTTTGATTTAACAACGAAATACTATGATTTTAAATTCTATTTACTTATCGATCTAGTCGAAATAATTGGCATCGATCTATCAATAACAATTGAATTCTCTTCTCGAATTTATCAAGTTCTAACAAATGTGTGTCTAGCCAGAATAATTAGCTAAGACATTTCTCAACATAATTTGATAATAAACAAGAATTATCTGTATTGTCAATTCTATCTTCTACGAATATGAATATCCAACAACAGTTATTCTACAATGGTATATTCTCCGAATCGGTAATTCAATTTGAATTATTAAATATGCACTAACTGCGAATAATCAACAATAAATTCCCTGGATATGGTATAATTAACAATAATTAACCATAATAATTTAATGAATATAACTCAAGGTTGAGTTAGGAAACTTTCCTTCCGCGTTGATTACAGCTACACAATATAATTAACTGCGTTCGTAAGACCTATATTCAACAATGTCGTTCTCACAATTAGCATAATCATTTATAACGCGTAACACTATATTTTACAGTCAAACTTCTCCTAGACACATTACCACATAGCCACATTAGTGTTTATAAACTATATAAACACTTAACAAGTCTAACTAGTTCGGTCTGGTTGGACTTCGATCCATTCTCGGATTTCTAGTCACCCTATCAGACAATTAACACATTGATTGTCAATTAAACTTGGTCTCTAAGCTTCAATATTATTTTAGATAAGTCAAATATCGTTTATAATATTTTTCGGAAGCTTTTAATAATTTATAAACAATTATTATAATTTATAATAATTTTTCAAACACTTAAATCATTTTTAAATGATTTAATTATCAAATAATCTTATTATCATTAATATTTAATAATATAAAAATATTAATGTTATATTTGTCAAAATATTAAAGTTATTATTAATAACTTCAAATATTTTTAAATCATCAATATTCTACTTAAATGATTTTTAAAATAATTAAAATTATTTTTAAATCATCACCATTAATATCTAAATATTAATGAAATTATTATCCAAATATTAAAAGTCATTTATTATAACTTAAAATATTTTTAAATCATTTTTCTCATTTTTAAATGATTTTTAATTCAATAAAACCATTTTTAATTCATTTATTTAATATAACAATTAAATAAATCTAATATCATTAATATTAATTTATTAATGAGAATTCTCCAAAAATATTGAAAATTATATTTTATAATTCAAAATATTTTCTAACACTTTATCCTTATTTAAAATGATTTTTAAATCAATAAAATCATTTTTATCTTATTTATTTAATTTAATAATTAAATAAATTTAATATCATTAATATTAATTTATTAATGAAAATTCTCCAAAAATATTAAAACTCACATTTTATAACTCAAAATATTTTTAAATACATTATTCTTATTTAAAATGATTTTTCATAATATTAAATCATTTTTCTCTAATTTACTTAATATACTAATTAAATAAATTAAATATCATTTTTATTCAAATAATTATAATTATTATAGAAAAATGTCCCAAATAATTAAAAGTTATTTTTCAGAATTTAAAATGATTTTTAAAACCATTTTTAGTAATTTTTATAATTTATTTCTATTTTTAAATTAATTATCGAAAAAATCAGAAAATAAATTAATTAAACCTTCGATATAGGGCTTTAGCGACACAAAGCGTCGCTGTTGGTGTTCTTGAGCTCAAGAACATCGATGACTTTCGTGTTCATGGTTTCGTTTCGTTTCGACTATAATTCTCTGTACATTCATGTTCTGGGCTTGCTTGAAACTCGAACTTGTAGAGTTTATGTAGTACTACAATTAACATTAACAATATCAGACATACAAAAAAACAACAAGGAGATCACATCTCTAAAAGTCGTTGTCAGAGTACTGCTTGGTTTTCTGGGTAACCCAGAAACCCATACAGTCACAACATGCCATTTTGAGGCTCCATTATTATAATGTTCTGGTCATGGTTTGTATAATCTAATGGCTCCCATGTGTACTCCTTATGTCAAGGACATTAATCAATCAATAAATCAGTTTAACATCAACAAGATCACTACGAATCAGACGGTCAAACTCTGTCAGAAACTTGGTTCATGAACTTTCTGGAAATTCCAGAATTTCAAAATCAGTGTCAGTGGCCTATTTTGACCACGTGCTAAAATCGATATATGGCTTATTTAAGAGTTCTTAAGGAATGAGTCTACAGTTCTTATTACCAGCTACAATCTTAACACAACAAATCATCAAAACACTAAGACGACTGACAGATTCGGACCATACAAAACGTTGTCAGACACTGATTTAGCTTTTCTGGGTTACCCAGATTTTGCACGGTCAACGGTGTTTGACCATGAATAAAATGAATTCTAGACATCATATAACTGTTATTTAAATTACAGAACAAAGACCTACTACCAGACTAATTATCCAAAACATCAAACAACAAAAATCATAAATACACAAAGATCTACAGCCACCGACATTAGCTTGTCAGACGACTTTGACTGGTCTTGAGCAATTTTTGAAAACTTCGTTTTTAAAGCCATTTGATGCTATGGATCTATGGTATATCACCATAGATCATCATAAAACACCTTCTAACAAACATCTAAACACAAAAACACAAAATCTTTCTTACTAAATAAGATCAAATAGAGACTTGGGGTTTATACCTTCTTGCTAGATCTTTGATCTTGATCTTCCTAATCTGATCTAGGTGATCAAGTAACTGATTATATGACTAAATTGCTTGCTATTTTCGGATATGAAGAGAGAGAGAGAGAGGGAGAGAGAGAGAGTTGGTGAGAGCTAGGTTGGAAAATAATGCAAATGTAGTAACTTTCTCTCTCCCAAATCTATATATATGTTGAGATGTTGCTTGGATCTGATCAATTTCGGCTGAGTGGTTGAATTTTGTGTCACCAAAGTCAATGTGGTTGTTAAACCACTAAAGTTGCTAGCACATTTTGCAAGTTACATAATAAAATAAACTAAAAGGGCATTTTGGTCATTTACAAAATAAATTTAATGGCATACTTGGAATTTATACAAACCCTGAGGTTTAACCTTAGGGTTCTAACCCTTAGGTTTTAAAATACTAACTTTCTAGGATTTTCTAAATTAGGGTTTTAATTTAGAAAATTAAAATTTTGAAACTAAAATTAGGTTTTCCTAATTAAATTAGGTTTTTTTAACCATATCAATGTTTAATAAATATATTAGGCCTTCCAATTAGGATTAGGGTTGCCTAATTAGGGTTTATAAACCCCGAATATGAAATTAGGGTTTTAATTCAAAAAATTAAAATTTCTAAATTACAATTAGGGTTTGTAAAATAGAAATTAAGATAACTAAAATATAATTAGGGTTTTCTAATCATATTAAAGTTTAATACACATAGTAGGCTTGCCAATTAGGATTATGGTTTCCTAATTTAGGGTTTAGGAATCCCATATATGAAATTAGGGTTTCCCGACTTCGATTAGGGTTTCTAACTGCGTATTTGGATTTTTTAACCATGAGATTAGGGTTTCTAATCCTTTATTAGGGTTTATTAATTTTAAACCATATCCGATCAATCATTGATCAAAATTCTAAACAAAGATAAAAACACGCATCATCATTAATATAATTATTTTAATTATATTTTCTACCGAATCCCTATCCAGAGATTAGGGTTAGGGTTTCTAAATCTTGTTAAGCACAACTCTACTCTAAATTTATTAGTCAATACACAAATTGACTTTCTCGAGACTCGTATCACAAATACTTGTCAAAAAATTGATAATTAATATTAATATTTATAAAAAATAAATTATTCGTAAAATTTTGATTATTCAAAATCTCAGGTTATCACAGCCTCTTGCTCTGCCTCTTTCTATGCCTCTTTTTCTCCCCCTTTTTGTCATTAATCACTCGGGAGAGCTGCTCCATCTTGGACATAAGCTGCTATATTAGATAAGAGGAGTTACCAACTTCCATTTTGAGTTCTTGTTGGCTCAACTCAAGTTGGAGGGAGAAAGACTGATTTATGTTGTCAATCTTGTCAGAGAAGACTTGGATCTGCTCTTCATTGGCCTTCTGTGCTCGTAGAGCTTCTACCTTCTGATCATGTATGGCCTTCAGATAGATGTTATCTCTCTCTTTGAGTTTGAGAGATACATCAGCCACAGTAGCTTGAAGTCTGTTCTGAACTAAATTATCTCATGCTGCTTTCATTACCATCTTAGTCTCTTAATTGATTAGAGATATCTTCTCAATCAGCTCATTAGAATTCTTCAATAGTTCCTTCTCCATAGGGATTTGCTCATCTGGTTGGGCAGCCTCTGGTTGGGCATCAGATTATACTCTACGATTTTTATCCTTGGACAAATTTTTGAAAGCTTTGAGAATCTGAACAATCGTTGAGTACCAATTGCTATTTGAGGATGAGGGAGTGTCAGATAGCAATGTTTGGGCTGATGGAGGCTTCTGGTATTGAACTTGAATACCATCAGTAGTAGAGTGAACAGACTCTACAATCATCTCCTTGGTCATAATCCTTCTTCCTTGAGAGTCCACTCTACGATCATAGGGAATATAGTGATTTCCAGCATTGCGATAGACTTTGAAGTGGGGCTGGTCTTTGATCATTTTTGTGGCAAACTTCTTCACCCTTGGGAAGTTTTGTGCCACCAGCTCCATGCTTGGAAAATGAGAGTAGCACCAGCTGAAGTAACTTCCATCTCTTTCAGTATGGGCCTTTAGCCATGGCATCCATTGGAAGAACCATCTCATCAGCGAATCATCAGGATTATAGAGGATGGTCGTGCAGTCTAGCTCCATGTTGTTCCAGTTTTTAACTACATCAAATGTAGTCATCCTTACCACCTTGAGATGTTCATCTCCATAGTTCACCTATCTTTCTGGTGGTTCATTCAAGACTTCAATCACTATTCTCCTGGTGATTGTTGTTGGAGAGAGGACATGATAGAATTCTGGTTCCTCTGATTCCTGATTTGCAGAATTGGAATCATTCTCCATTTCTTCTCTTTCGGATCCTAAACCATTTTGATCATTTCCAACAAAGAATCCTTCTTGCTGCATTTAATTTCCAGAATCTTCTTCAGCAAGATCTTCCTCTGATTCATCTTTTTCATCACTGGGCCTATCTTCAACACTTTCTTCTTGTGATACCGACTCATCGTCACTTACCTCAATTACAGCATTGGAGTGATCACTTCTCTTTTTGGAAGCAAATTTGGCTTGTAGTCTACAGCTCTTCCTTCTCCTTGGAGGTTCAGCTATGGGAGAGTCAGACTCTTCTTCCTCTTCAGACTCTAAAGCCTTTGGATCATCAGACGAACTTCCTTGAGGTTCAGCACTGATAGGAGCAGACCCTTCTTCTTTGGACTCATCACCTTTTGAGCCGTCATGGGGGCTTTCAGGATTGGAAGGGGCATGTTCTTCTTCTTTAGAAACAACATCATTTGACCCATCATCTGGGCTTGTTGGGGCATTTGCATTTGGGGATGGAGTTGGGTCATCTTGAATCTTTCCTTCATCATCAGCAGATGCTGCATTTTCTTCCATTAATCCAGCTTCACCTTCATCGCTAGATTTGGTCTGTGGGGACTCGATCTTGAGATTGTCGGTTCCCTTTGCTTCTTCTGACTCTGCGTTCTCCTCTTCATCAGATGTACTATCTTGGGAAACTGAGGCTGATTTGTTTACCACCTTAGCTTTCTTTCTTGATGTCCCTTGAAGCAGTCTATTGCTTCTCATCTTGGTGTTTTTTGCAGTCATAAATTTTTCTTCTTCATCTTTGTCTTTAGTGGAGAGACTTCTTGGAAGAGCCTTAATTTTCCTCACACCTTTGGATTTCTTTATGGCTGGTGTGGTTGCTGTTGGTACAGAGTCATCAGACTCAGAGCTTTCTACCTCTTTTATCTTCCTCTTCTTTGCAGAGGCCTTGTTGCTGCTCCCAGTGGTCAGTCTTCTATTTTCCTTTGGGTTTTTCTTCCAATTCACAAACAATTATGGAGACATTACTTTGTGAACATTCAGAGGTTCTCCCTCACCATCCTTGATTTTGTTTCCCAATTTCTTCTTCAGCACAATGCTCAGTAGTCTTCCACGAAACACTTTTGTAAGTTGTTTTTCTGTAGACTTCTTCAATTCAGCCTTATCTACCCATTTGGATATTTGACCAAACAAGATAACTCCAAAGTTAATTCGTTTCTTCAAAACTATAGCAGATATGATCTTTAACTGTTGATCAAGCACCGTGTCGTGTGCAGTGTCCTTGCATAGTATGCATTTTCCCACTATTTCAGCAAGGAACTCGAATTCCTCAGGGAACTCCTTTTTCTTCATATCCTTTAGACTAGGGTTTCTTTGGTACCCCATAATCTCCTTTGCTTTCTCAGTGTTGATCTCATCAAGGTTTCTCAGTCCTAGGTCAGGGAAACCTAAGCATTGATTTATATCAGATGATTTTAGCTTAAGAGGCTGACATTTAACCTTGGTTGAAAGGGCTCCGACATTTATAGATGCATTTGAGTAGAATTCCTTGACCAGTTCAGTATATACTCAAGTTCTATCCTCAAGACATTCTGAGAATCCAGCTTTCTTCACAAGTTCGAGAATGTCTCTGAACTTCTTTTCGGATTTTTCAAATGTCTTGGTTCTGAGCTGAATGCCAGTGATTACTCCCTAGTCTTCCATTTGAGTAGTTCGAGGGATATGGGTATTTGATTCAGAGGGGTTTATAAGAGATGGCTGATGAGATTTGGGCAAGGCTCTAGAGGGTTAATTGCTTTTATCTTTTGTGAGGGTTATAGGGTTTGAAAAATGGGAGGGAGAGAGGTTCGATAGCTTTTGATAACTATCTGCTAATTTGAATTTTCCTTTATGACAGTTCCTTCTAACTCTTCATAAATAGTGATGTGTCAACCAACCATTGGTTGCACGATACCCAGTAACGAGCTATAACTCCCCCATTAACTCTTCAGTTTAATATCTCTTTTCAAAACAAATAGTGTCAATGACATGAATTGACCGTTGACTATTTTGATTCGTAGAGTAGCATGATAAGGCAGCTACGGACTCTACGTTTTCCTTTGTAGACTCAACTATCATCTTTTGAGAGACGTTGCAGTGGGTGGTTTTGACATTAATCCTTATCTTGATGCAACATAGCTTAATCACTGATATATTCGAACTTATCTCCTCATAATCATAATAGTTGAGCAATTATCCCGTTTTCCAAGCTCCTTGTGAACTGGAGTATCCTCTGGTAGGATTACGATCTTCAAGTTTGCTTCTACGATCGCTGAGGTTGTACTACGATCGTGGAGTCTATTAAACCTCGACTCTACGATTGTTGACTGACTTTGTCCATGAGATGAACTTTACTTAGCATTCCTTCTGGGTCAAGGTAGCTCAGGAAGGGCCAACCTCTTAGAGTGAGCTAAGGGTCAGGTTTGTCCCTGAGGCGCTTTCCAGATGAAGTTCCTAAGAAGTGATTTGTACTGATATCTCATTTGACCTTTTCTGCTGGGGAGATCCTCTACCAACTTTAGACAATTGCATTTGCGATAATCGTGGTGTCCTTCTGCTTCTACACTTTGATTAGATGTTTGATCGTAGGCAGTCTACGATTTTGAGTTGGGTGGCTGGAAGGTTATCAGTAGTACGTTTTGAGACATTCCTACTAACTATGGATCTTCATTTGGTTCATCAGCCACAAAGTTTTGGAACTCTGTAGCTTGTACACTTCTTCATAGTATATCTCAGTATTATTGTTCCTTAACAGATCACTGCTCCCCATGGTTGATGTTATTTTCTCAGATGGATGTGATTCCCTTTTCTTTATGTGTATTAGAAGGCAGCCTTGCATATCTCCCTCTGGCTGGAATCACCATTATCAATTAGATTTCCTTATATCGTGGGCATGAATATCTTCAGGACTGATCACTCTACGATTCTTAGACAGCACTACGAACGTAGTCTTCTTTGACAGTCTTGTGTTTGTGAAGTTCTACTCCCGTAATGAGTTCCTATTGACTGATGCTCGATGATCCTTTGTTGTGAGCTTCCTTGAGGATTCTTCTCATATAGCATGCCTTGCCTAATTTCAACATATAAGGCCCTTTTCATCTTTGGTTGAATGGCATGCTTCCACATAACGATTATCAGCCATGTGAGCTTCATTCAGTTTAGCTCAGCGAGTCTTCAAGGACAGGCTTGGACATATAGGAATTTTATCAGAATTATTTTGAAGCAGGTCCTTAGCCTTGTCTTTGGTTGAGTCTACTTACTTGATCAAGTCTTACGCTCAAAGATTCCTTAGTGTATGTGGATGAGACCATGTAACTGCAGGTTAGATACATTTCTATTTTTGGTACCCACAATTAAATGGGTCCTGCCATGTTAGTTTCAAAAACCCTATTCCTCGTATATTAGAATTAACAACATATTGATCACCAACAATAAAATTTATGCATGTAGCTAATTTGGATATTACATTTTGAGATGCATGATGGTGAGTGTGTGTAAGATTTGTCATTTTAATAAAACACTCTTTTTCTTTGATGGTTTCATCATTTGCATGGTTATGTTCATGGGATTTAAATGTTCAGAGTGAGAATCAACTCTACAATTTATTTGTCTCTGGTTGATTCATGGAGGTGATCATCAGTTTCTACAAATCATCAAAATACTCTTGTAGAACTGATCATACTCTGTGAATTATCAAACACTTAGAACATAGGTTTGTACATACATACTAACCCATCAATAAAGATTACTTCTCATAAAATTAATTTAACTTGTGATGCTCTTATGACCCATTTCAGATTTCCTTCAAGATGTCATCTTCAACCTAAAACTTGGATGGAGAGAAAGTTTAAAAGCATTTGAGTTTCCAAACTCAGTGTACTTTCTCTCTTCACTTTTTTAGGTAGATTATGATTTCTTGATAGGATACTGTTATAGTTCATAAGGAGGTGTAACATGATGTATACAATTATATTAGTGAGGAATCGTACCTTTCTACTGTCAGCTTCTTAACAGTCATTTATCTTAGACATACTGAGGTTAGGCATTAATGTGCATAGTTTCTCATTTGCTCCTGACAGCTTGTTGCTCTAGTTGACCTTCAATCAATCAGTTGTGGTCTTGAAGATGTAAGCTAAGAGAATCTCAACATTTTTAATTCTTTGGCATCCTTTAGTATGCTAAGTTTGCACCCAGCTACTGGTTGGCCAAACACATGTTTGAGAAGATCTTCTTTCTTCTCTGGATAAGCATTTCTTAGCATGTGTGGCCTTTTCATCTTTCAGGTTGGTGGATGCTTAACTCTTTGTCGTTGATATCTCTTGAGCTTTCTTATCTGGTCTTCAGTTTACAAGATTGACTGCGGGTAAGGATTGGTCTTGTTGATGTATCAATCGAGAACATGTACCAATCTGAGCAGCTTCAGGTGTATATACACATATAACCTGTTCACAGTATTTTTAACGTGTGAGCTCATCTGCATATAACAAGTGACTTACTATTGAACTAAGTATAGAACAATGTTTGTGCCTAGGATCAGACTCAAAGCGATTAGCTTTTGAATATAGCATGAGAACCTGCTCTGATACCAATTGTTAGTTCCCAGTAGGCACAATATAGATCTAGAAGGGGGGTTGAATAGATCCTTTTTAATTTCAAATACATTTCTGGTTTATTTTGTATAGCTAATGATTTAGCATATGACAAATATAAGAATCGTTTCAAGCACAGCGGAATAAGTAAAAGATCCCCTTCATTGATATATTCATAATCATACATACATTTTTCTTAGAGTTAGTTCGGTTGTAAACAATTAAAACATACATAGCAGTTAGAGCAGTTAATATACATAATGTAAATGACATGAGGTAAAAGACACAAGGGGTTTTAAGTGGTTCAGAGACTTAAGCTCCTAATCCACTCTTCTGCTTTCAACTAGCAGGATTTCCACTAAGGAAGGGCAGCACCCTAAATCACTAAGATTCATTCAAGGCCAACAGCCTTGGGACTTCATTTCACTAAGAACTTTTCTAGGCCAGCGGCCTTGGAACTTCTATAGTTCCCTAGGAACTCTTCAAGCCCAGCAGGCTTGGAACTTCATTTAGTCCCTCCGGACAAGGACCCCTCAGGCCCTGGCTTCTTATTGTTGTAGTTGTTGTTGTTGCTGAGCTGCAAAGATGTCTTTAAGCTTGATCATCTTTTTTACTTAGCAGCTTGGTGTGGTCCTCTTTGCATTCTTCTTTGAGACTGGACCACATCATCTGTTATGCAGCTGATCTTCTTTCATTCTTCTAATCTTTGTATATTATCAGCTGTGCACCATCACAATTTCCTGAACCCTTCTCAACATGCTGGTAGACATGGTTATGCACTTGCTCTGCTTTAGCATTGGGTTCATGATGAATCGTAGAGTGGCTCTTAGGATCTGCCTTGTGCTTTGCCACTCTTCCGAATGCTATCTTCTTGTCCTTCTCGGCTTTCAGCTTAGATGCCAATTCAATGGGCATTCTCATCTTTGTTGAGTGAAGCTTTGATCTGTTCAAGTACATCTTTAAAGTTGCTTCACTTCCACCTTCGTAGTCTCACTGTCACTGAGACTTGTTCTATTTGAGCTCAGGTGGAACACGTAGAGTCAATGTTAGCATTTAACCAACTCAACGATTCTGCAACATAACAATCATCAGCAACTCTTGATCGTTGAAGCTCTAGCTTATTTATACTCCTTCCCAATCTTCCCGTTGAGAAGTAGACATTAAAAGCTCTTTGAAATGCTTTGCAGATCTCAAGTTATTTGGTGTAGAATGAAGATATGACATGACATCTCCTTTTTTTGACTTTCTGACACTGCAGTCTACTGTTTCACCTACCCCGTCAGATATGTTACTTTTATGTCTTGGGCAGGACGACGAATTTATTTCCTCCTTCTGATTTCTCGATCAGAGGTTGTCCTTTTGCATCGATGGTCTCAATAAGCTCCTATCCAAATATCAACCTTCAGATTTAACCATTTCTAATGCTTCAATCTTCAGATGTTTGAACTCTACGATTCTGATGCATGTCTTCTTGGACCTGATCGTAGTGTCTTGTTTACTGGTAGAGACAACACTACGATCTTGAAGAGTGTTGATTGGATCTTCAATGTAGAACACCTCTTCCTTCTCTTGTACAGTGCTTCAACACTTTTGTTTGCCTCGACAGTTTTCAGATACTGATGGCTTGACTTCTTTGTTCTGGCCCTTTCTGAATAGCAAAGAACTTCAGATTTGTGGCGTGTCCAGCTCATTTTCTCCTTGTGATCTCCCGTTCACTTATCATCAATGGACTGACCCAATGCTTAATCACTTTAGCCTTGTTCTTCAGAAGCTGTCCAATATCTCTATATGCACTCTATCAGTTCTTTCTTTGTTTGGTAAACACTACGATCCTGGTTGCTTCCAAGATCGTCGTCTTCTGTCTATTTGACAGAGAGTGCACTTGCTGACTTTTCTTAGTCAGTTACTGAAGTCTTCTTCTGATCCCTTGTGGAAAACTTCATCCTCAATGGCTTCACAACACAATCTGGAAGCTGATTGGGTTAGTGCTTAGATCTTCAATTAGCTTGCATGCCATTCGTAGAGTGCTCTATGGTTTCCTTCAGATGGGATGTATCTTTGCAGTGCCAACCAGAGACTTCATTCCTTTGGATATTCTAGGAGTGCTCATTTGTTGAGAATCGTATTTGTTCTACGATTCTGCCTTGGAATTTTGAGCACATCTGCTGAAGTCTCAGTTCTACACTCTACGATTCAGCTTTGGCTGTGCAGACACTACGACTTGGAGATCAGATCTTGACACTCTACGATTTCTATCGTTGTGCTTGTTGTCTTCATCTAATCTTGCTCGACTATGATATATGCCTCTTATATGATCAGTAGACTCTACGACTCTGAGTGTAGTCTACGATTCTTAACTTGGCTTCGGCAGATACTAGGTCAGCTTATAGGCAGGCTGTCTCAACTATTCTGAACATGACTTCCTCAGCAGACTACGGCCCTGAGTAAGTTCTACTCGACACACTACGATCCTTCCTCTTCTCTCCTGGCATTTTACGAACTCCGAGATCTACTATCTTGCAGACTACGATTTTGCCTCGATAGCTCTCGAGTTTTCCTTGACTCTCCTAGCAGACTATGATTTCTGGTGCAGTGCTTGACGATCAGAAAAGCCTATCTATTACATCATTAGATTAACCTAACATGCTTGATCTTTCTATATTTATAGTCCTTGTACATCATTTCTTTTTAAGGACTTTACAAAGTTGATTTGCTTATGTTGGATTAACCTAACACATTTGATCAATTCATTCTAAGCCCTTGTACATATGTTTCTATTGTCTATCAAAGGACTTTACAGCTTTTCTTAATGCAAGCATACTTACATACTCATTCATGTATATATCATAATCAAATCATATGTAAATAGGAATATCATTCACATGCTTATTCCTGACACTTTTGATTTATCTTCTTTAACCCATTGTGTATTAGTTATAACATTACACTTACCGTGATATTGATCATACCAATCATAAAAAGTAATGTTTATTTCTTCATTTTTAATAAATCTCTTCCATCTATTTACAATTTTATCACGTTCTTTCTCAGTAGGGTGAATAGACCTAAATAAATGTCTTTTTTCTTTATTAGATCTGGAATTAAAATTCATAACAAGAAAATCCCAATTTAATTCAAATTCTTTTTTAATCACTCTTAATTGTTTATTAATAAGAGCATCAAAATAAGTTTGAGTAGGAAACTCAGAAGACGTCGGAGAAGAAGAACCCTCTTCTTCAGCATGATCATTTTGATTATAACAAGGATGACTAGTTTGACCTTGATTAAGAATACCTTTTAATTTTATATCTCTAATAGAACGGTTATTGAGTACTTCAGTGTCTCTCCGAGTATGAACTGAAGGCGTTGAAGAACTAGTAAAATCTTTTATAATAACTGGTCTTCTAGAGCGTTCGAAAATTATTTTTACAGTTCCATCAGAAAATTGTCTGACATTTTCTATATTTAATAAGTTGTTAACAATGGGTTGTTGAGGTATTTCACTTGGTAAAGTCCATTGACTAGGTAGCGTAATGTCTTTCCAGAGGATGGTTCTCGGGATCTGAACATTAGCATCACTAGTTGAACTTTGGATTAAAACAGTTTGATCTTTAGGACTTTTATTAAGAGCATGCACATTTAAGTTAGTTTTCATGGTCTTATAATAAATCCTATAAATCAAAGCAAGAGGTTGAGAACCTTCAATCATTTTAGTTATCTCACCCGCAGTTTTAATGTTTAGTGTAAGAGCTTTTAATAAATTGTGGTCACTCAGGCTTAATGTGAAATTAGGAAAGCAATTGAAATGGATTGGACCATTATGCAGACTTGATTCCATAATTCCAATTATGCTTGGATGATAATTCAAAAATCTAGCATATCGAAGACAGAGGTAGATACTTGAATTAATACCTTTAATGTTAAGTGGTTTAACTACTACTTGAACAAGACCAAAATGAAAAAAAAAAAATTATAACCCTTTTTCCTATGTTTTTTAATAACATCAAGAGATAAAAGACTACAATTTTCATATTCTTTGTTAATTGCATAAACTTTTTCAACTGTTTTAACATTATAATCAGTTTTGAAATTATCTAAAAAGGTTGACTGGTAAATTTCTCTAGGAGAAACTTTAGGTATGTATCAATTATTTAAAACTGGACTGATGTTTTCATAACTATGTTCTTATTGGTTGACTATGTCTGGAACAGGGGGCAAAGCTGACCAGTTACTAACTGAAGAGTTGGATCTAAATAATCTACTCATCTTTACTAGCTTCAAAATAAATTCTTACTCATAGTTCATTCATGCATACCCTCTTTCCCTTAGTAGACTCATACCTTTGTTCTAAAACCTGATACCGCTCACCCAAGAGACTTACAAAAGGTTTGAGACGAACTAGGTGGACTACAAGTAAGTTAGGTGACTTCAGAACAATGAAAAAGAAGAATGTTTTGAAAGAAGGAAATGGTAATTGATTAAAAAGATCTTTACTCGGCAATTAGAAACAACAATACAACTTGGGGCGGAAGTGGAGATTATGAAAAGAACAGAAGAAGAACAGAATGGTGCATATAAACAACACAAATTAATTATTAAATTAATACAGCTTTACTGATAACTGAATGAAATATTTACAAGTACAGAAAATAAATGTGACTTACAATTAACTTAGAACATTAGAGAAGTAGATGAAGAGAGAAGGGAGAGAGTCCAAAGATTCATCAGAGAAGGAACTCTGAGTCTTTTTAAGTCTGGTTTGCTAACTGAGTTCAAGTTCCTTTTATAGAATAAGGAAAGAACTATTACAAAGTTACTATTACAAAAAGTGAATTATTACAGACAATATTTACTATTGATGAACAGTAAAATAGTGCTGACATTTTTTACAATTCATGGATGCTTTTGGCAACTTTAAACCAAACCATGTGGTAAAAACTACTTTTGGTGGAAATGTTGACACATCTTTTTGAATAAGTGGCTGCAGGGGCCGGTGCATATGACTATTGGCTGCCTTTAGTGAAAAAGAAGGAATATCTTTTGACTAAGGCTTTACGAGCAGGTGCAAGTGACTGAGACGTCAGGCGAATGGGTCCTGAGCATCCTGAAGATTATAAGTTCCGTAAGGATCCATGTCATCTTCATATCCCACTTTATTTAATATTGTTGCTGTGACGCCCCCAAATTGAGGTACTTAAAATCCGAACTCAGTGCTTCACGATACCATTTCTTTGAGCAGAATAATAATAATAATGTCATAAATATCAAACTTAATTTACATATCAGAGTTGTCTAAATCCCAGTTACGCGACCTTAAAACATTTTATTACTTGATAGATAATAAATATCGTCAATTTATTTAAGTCTAGCTATTACATAAGATAACGCAAACTTAATCTGATAGCTTTCCTTTCCCTTTGTTCTTTCCTGAACCTTCAGGTCGATCATACATAGCTGAAAACATTTAAATTAAGCAAGAATGAGCATTTGAGTGCCCAACAAGTAATAACAATTATAAATATTAGCTGAAAGGATTAAAGGTTTTCTTTGAACGATTTTTCAACAACGGAGCAAGAGTTGTGAAGTACTGAAGCAACACTAAACAATATAATAATTCTTATTTCAAATTTTGAAACTAAATATTAACCATATATGGAGAGCAGTCGATAGACTATGAACATAGTTTTCAGTTTTCCAAAAGGTCAAATAGAACTTCATCTGCAAACCATCATAACTTACAGGCACGGGGGGTGATCAGCCCGTTATGCCCTGTATTGATCAATACTACATACCAGAACGATATTCTCGTTTCATCATATCCGCCAAAGCACAAAAGTTTTCCCAGATTAGGGATGTTCATACTTAGTCGTGGATTCTCAACCAAAACAATTTGATTGGATGCAAGAAGGTTTTATCATATTCAACGATATTTTTAAATCAGGTCTCAGTCGATCAAATAGCTTAGAATAATATATATATATATATATATATATATATATATATATATATATCAACATGTAGGTAACTATGATTATCCGGTGAGGACACTTGTATAATCATATTTCGAAATTAATAAGCAGAATATATATATGAGTTATATGGTATAATATCATGTTGATAAACAATGATCGGATATAATATATATGACAATATGGTTAATAATCTAGTACAATTAGAATATAAATCTGAAACTTTCTTACTCATGTCCATTGCATAAAGAAAATGCAAATGTAAAGATACTTGTTTACGATATCCGTTGAATAAAGTAAAACAAGAGTTTAGGATACTTGCACAACGTAAATGATAGTTTAGATACTTACTCAAATAAAAGAGTAAGATTTAAGAAACTTGCCTGGTATGCTACTTACACAACTTAATTATATCTTTAATTCAACGACCTATCATTTATAAGATTGTTCTATTGATTAGAATAACATATAACACATAGTACTGTTATTTACAGTCAACACATATCCTAATCACATTGTCTCATAATTATACTAGTCAATAAGACATAAACAAATACTTATACAATCAAACTATACAGTTTCGGATCAATTTCAGTAGCATTTCAGTGTACCGACGGCTTTATCGGGTAATTATCGAGTTTAAAACTCTCTCATGCAGTTCAATATTATCCTGGATATTTTAAATACCAGTCATATTATTTTTAAATAACTTATAATAATTTCTAAATAATTATTATAATTTATCCTAATTTTTTAAACTCTAGAATCATTTTTAAATGATTTAAATATTTTATAATTCTATTATCATTAATATTAAAATATTATTATAATATTAATGTAACCATTGCCAAAATATCAAAGTTATTTTTAATAACTCAAAATATTTTTAAAGTATTAATATTACCCCTTAAGCGACTTTTTAAAACATTCAAAATTATTTTTAAACAATTACTAATAATATTAAAATATTAAGGTATTATTCATTAAATATTAAAAGTCACTTATAATTACTTAAAATATGTTTAAACCATTTATATCCTTTTAAATGATTTTTAAATCAATAAAATCATTTTTAATCTAATTATTAAATAAAACTAATATCATTAATATTAAATAATTAATGAAATTTACTTTAAAATATTGAAAGTTACATTTTATAACTTAAAATATTATTAAATACCTTATTATCATTTAAAATGATTTTTAACATAATAAAATCATTTTAGTTAATTTATTTAGTGCATTTAGTAAATAAATAATATTCAAATAATTACTAATATTTATGGAAAATATGCCAAATTATTAAAAGTTAATGTTTATGACTTAAAATAATTTTTAAAAATGATTTTATAATTTTCAAAATTTATTTACTATTTTTAAATGATTTTTAGAATTTATTTCTATTTTTAAATCATTTTCCGGAAATTAGAAAATAAAAATAATAGAAACCGTCGTTATAAGCTATAGCGACACTGTCTATCGCTGTTGGTGTTCTTGAGCTCAAGAACACTGACAAGGCAGTTAACGAGGGGGTACGTTTGACCAAGTGTAATTCAGTGTGTATAGTGGCTTTGGGCTAGCCATTGATTAGATCTTGTAGTACTAGTGTAACACTACATTTAACAACAACTAACAAGGTCAAATGATAACACAACAGAGAGAGATAAGCCATCAAAGTGGCTGTCAGAGACTGTTCTTCATTTATGGGTTACCCAGAATGAAGAACAGCTCGAGGGTCTTTTTTTGGGCCTCCACTACTTGTTATACGTGTACTGTTTTTGTGCTATTAAGATCCCTGTGTGTACATAACATGTAGGTGTACAGATCTATTACATAATATACATATAAAAACAATACACGATCAAGATTCATACCGGTCAATCCATGTCAGATATCATCTGGCCTATTTTGACCGGCCACTGTGTTAAATCTGTTTGATGTTTTAGTGATCTAAAAGCATAATGTTGAAGTTCATATAACATACTAAAAGATAGTTACAACAACATAATCAAAACAACAACTTACGGACAGATCTAAACAATTGAAAAAGTTGTCAGACCACTGCCTAAACTTTCTGGGTTACCTAGAAAGTTAAGCTTAATGGTCAACGAGGTTTGACCAATTACTTCGATCGATCTGAGGCTTTATAAGGTTTGAAAATGCTTTAAAGTTGTAGTACTCATAACATACTATAATCTAGATACCAATATTTATCCTAACAACGTTCCAGAAACCAAATCAAGGTCGGTCAAAGTCACGGCCAGAACACGTTCTTCAACCCAGAAAACTTAGTTCGTGTTCGGTCAACGAACTTTGACCGTGAATAACTTTTGATCTACGCATGCAATGATCATGAACCGACTTGCAGATTACTAACAACATTACAGATTACAACTTCAAACCTTTAAAGCACCAAAACAATAAACGAACACGAATCTACAAGGCCTGACATTCGATGTCAGACAACAAAAATTAAAATTTCCAGATTTCTAAAATCCTCAATTTTGAGCATCTAAGTGTTATGGATCTGAGTTATAACAACCCAGATCACTAAATGGCACCTTCTAACATAACTTTAAACATTTAAACATAACATCTAACATGAATTCAAAAATCAAAATTTAGGTTTAGGGTTTTACCTTTCTTGAACACAATCTGATTTTTGGTTACAGATTTTGTTGGTGTGCTTCGTGGGGCTGGTTTTGTGATTAACAAATGAAGGGAAATTCGTGGCTTTTGGTGAGAAGAGCTCTTGGATAAGTGTTTGAGCAAAATGGGCTAACATGTGACCTCTTCCTCTCTCCAATCCTATATATAAAGGGTTTAATGTTATGGCTGATCATGTGATCAACCTTTTGATTGATTAAAGGCTATACTAGGCCACATGGATAGTTGGGGTTGGCCACCAACCAACCAACTAGGGTTAGATCTACACTCTACCTTATTAAAATAATCAAAAGGGTAGTTTGGTCATTTGGTGTTTACTTTTAGTGGCAATGTTGACATTTCCTCTCACCCATTAGGGTTTAATCCTAGAGCTCCAAAAGTCCAAGTTCTAGGATTTTGAGATTAGGGCTAAAATGAAAATCTTAGTTGCTAAAAATGTGAATTAAGGTTCTCTAATTAAATTAGGTTTACTAATTACCTAGGATTTATAAATTAGTCTTTATATAATATATTAATTACTATTAACTTTTCTAAATTAATACCCAGGGTTTATAACTTAGCAATTAGGGTTTCTAAATACTAATTAGGGTTTACCTAATTATTAATTAGGACTTCTAAATATTAATTAGGATTTTTCCTAATTAACATTAAATATAATAATTTCCATAAATTACATTACACAATAACTTAATAAATTTTATAGTCGTAATTAACTTATATACTATAATTTATCAATAACGCTAGGGTTTGCCTTCGCTTTACTAAAATTGTTCCACACATTAACATTACACACATATAAAGCATGTTTATATTAATGAAATATAATTAATATTACATTAATATTCTCATTCCTTATTCAAAATCCGTAATTAGGGTTTTGAATCCATATCCCACATAACCTTCATATAAACCATTATTAATTAAGTTAAAATAATTAACTTAACTAATATAATAAAATACAAATCATAATAATCCTTATAATCATATCATATATATAATAATCATATTTTCATGGAAAATAAATAATAGATATTTTATTACAAAATTAATTTATAACAAGAATATAATCTATAATGATCAATAATTCTTAAAAGAATTTATTTATAATTATTCACATAATAAATAGGTTTTATCTGTCACATAAATACCTATACTTTTCTTTGCACATAATCCCACCTTTATATAAAAAAAATTAAATACAAAATTTATTATTTAATTATTTGAAAATACTGGGGTATTACATCCACCCTCCCTTATAAGGATTCCGTCTCCGAAATCACCGCTTCAAAACTTATAGTATAAGGGAAAATAACATACACAGTCTTTTCAAGTAGATCTCGATCAGATTCGATCGAACTAATCTTTAACTATTCAACATAAAACTTGTCCATCTAATAATACGGAAATTTGATTTTTAACAGAACTCAAATTTCTCCCTCAAAATTTCTTTATATCTAAAATAAAATCATATATAAGAAAATAAAATTTATTCGAAGAATACCTGAAGTTCCATCTCCGGCTGCTACGGTATCCTGAACCGTCATATTGAAGACTCTTGTGGTTGGTTTTGTTGAAGTTGGTCCCGTTATCGCTAGTGTTCCGTTGCCTCTCGCCGCATTCACGCTTCCGGCATCCATCCTTCTTTTCGGAAAGTCCTTGACCTTATGTTCCGTTGATCCACACAGAAAACACCCATTGTTCGTCCTAGGATTGGAGCAGTTAGGAGAGATATGTCCCTCTTGCCCACACTTATAGCACACGAACTTACCACTAAGACACTCTCCTGAATGATTCTTCCCACAATTCTTACATTGCACAGCCTGCTTCCTCACACCTTCCTATTTGACTTGAACATTTCCAAAATTATTCCACTTTCTCTTCCCATTCCCACTACCACTACCTGTTTCTACCTTCCTAGTTCCTTCAACCTTACCCTTGCTCTTTTTCTCCCTATTTTAGAGGCTCATGGCCTCACTTCCCCCTTCGGCTATAATAGCCTTCTCCAAAAGTTTTGCAAAAGTATTTATCTGCAATACCGCCACCTTATTGTAGAGCCAGAGTTTTAAGCCCAGCTCAAACCTACTCGCCTTCATTGCCTCCGTATCAACTTGATGCGGAGCAAACCTAGCTAACTCATTGAACTTTGCTGCATACTCCGCAACTGTCATGTTCTCTTGCTTCAACTCTAAAAACTTCACCTCCATCCTAGCTTGTACACTAGACGAGAAATAGTTCTTAAAGAACAGCATCTTAAACCTAGTCCATGCTATCACTCCTTCTCCTGCCCTAACTTGATTTGCCTCCCACCAGAAATTCGCCTCTCCTTTCATCATATAGGTGGCAAAAGTTGTCTGTTGCCCCTCAGCTACCCTAGCGACTATAAACGCTTTTTCTATTTCCTTAACCCAAGTTTGGGCTTCTATCGGATCAGTGGTACCTTTAAATTCTGGCGGTCCTACGGCCTTAAAATCCTTGAAGTTCGCAAATCGATTATCTGGTTGATTCTCATGGCCTACGGATTCCATTCTCGCATGGCTTCGAGCTACCATGTTCGCGAAATTTCGCATCGAGTTTGGTTGTTGTCCTCCAAAGATTGTTCGATGATTCTTCTACCCTTTGGTTTCGAGTTTGACGTCTTGGCGGTATTATCTGGTTAAATAAAACATAATCTATATTTTATTACTTACATTCTAAACCTTATCGTATAAGTTAAATATTTTAAACTTGTTTCATTAACCAAACATAACTTCATATTCATTCAACAATTTCATAGTACATAACATAGCACATACTGCTTTAAACATCAGATATCCCTTTGTGACCACAAAAGTCGGGAATCGCTACTACAACTTATACATAAGTTAGAAATATTACACAGACATACTTATCATAGAACACACATATTCAAATAGTACTTATACTACTTATTCACTACGCCTTTTCCTGATCCTGGACAACCTTTCGCTCAATGACCTTCCAACCCATAAATAAAGCATGCACCTGGTTTATAGTCGGAACAATACAGAGAGGTATGTCCCACATAACCGCAAATATAACATATCTTTTTCCCTTTCTTCTTATCAGGTTTTCCTACGTCATGGTCTTCTATCTTTCTTTTCCCTTTCTTGCTTGGAGCTGCACACGATATGCTGCTCTTGACTCCCATCTAATTAATTTGGATTTTAAGCTTATCTTGTTCTTCCATCGTTTCGATTAATGCCTTTCGTAATTGGTTATTTAGTAGCTTTTCTATTTCCCACAATTTTTCAAGAGAAGAAACCTTGTTCCTCAGATTCTGCACTTCGGTTAATGCTTGATCTGCTCCAACTTTGGTGTCCGAATCACTATCTATCAGTTCCACCATTTTTGGGTCCGGTACTATATTCTCTAAAATGATCACCTCATCAAGGTTATCTTCAATGTGAGCCTCTAGTTCAGCTGTTGGCTTTGATATTGGCTCATTCTTTACGATCTTAAGGTACACTACAACAAAAAAGCTTATCAATGATCGACTATCGTCGAATCGTGACGGTCAGCAGATAATATCTCATGACCGCATGCGATGCGTCGCCGATAATCGTCGATAAAAAATCTGGTCATTGGGATGCACATCAACGACCACTATTAGCGATCGCTATATTCTGCGATCGCCATGAGCTCACCGAAAATGACAACACGGTCATTGAAATTGAGTCAAAGATGGTCCAGGCCAAAGATGACGTGGTCCACGTGTCGGCGACCATTATCGGCCGATCAAGGCGTCGGCCGATTGCATGTCGTCGCTAATAACGTTTCAATGACCATGTACGGTCGCCGATATGAAAAAACATTACGACTGATTTTTGCTGCTTTTGCGTAATTCAAAAAACTGCACTGCTTTCTACGCTTTATCCCAACACACATACACACCAAGATAAACAACATACAAAACAATATAAACATCCATCGTCCACCAACACATACACCAAACTAGTATATAAACCTTTAAAACCAATATGATTTGAATAAATATAATAACATTTCAAAACTTGTTTAAGTAACATATATACAAACATCCAAATAATGAATATACAAGTACAAGGTTATGTCAAGCGCCATCCCTCCTCGATCATGCACCTGTAATTAACAAAATAATAAAACAAGTTACAAATATAATAAATATGTTGATCTTTGGTATATATTACGACAATACATACAACAAATTGATTTTATACCTCGTCGTCATCCCCATGCCGTCTGCTACTGCTGCCGCCGCCATCGCTTCATTTAACTCCTCGGGATCAAGAGCCCCTGTGTGCCCGCCCAAAGATCTTCGAATATTTCGATCTTGACATATAGCTCTCACACACGGTCGGTAGGAGTATGAACAATTTGGATGACTTCGATGATGGAAGATCGGGTAGCAGAGTCGCTCGAGCCCTTTGAAGGATGGGCGCCGTCGTTGTCCTCGACCTTTAATGTAGTTCTTCTTCACAATGACGCCTCTCCCACAACTCTTGATCAATAAAGCGGACGTGGAGTGCCTTCAGATAGCGCCATTCAATAAACGTTTATAAGTATCCCGTAAGTCATCATGTTAACACTTAAATAGTTAAAAATAATATTTTGTAAGTATTAATAAACAAGATCAAAGTTGTTAAAACTTATTACCGCTTATCCGGATAGCCTCAGTGCACTCATCACGTGTAATACGCATACACATCCAGCCCAATGGATAGGCCGACCTTGAGACCGAGACTCCTATACACAAACAAAGACAATATTACTAAGTAAAATGGGATATTTTCTACAATTCATGATTGTAAACATATTAAAACTTGTAACGCATTGCGGGCAAAGGATATGTCAAGAATCGTGAAATATCGCCGCCTCAGATGTTCCTTTAGCCTTTTCGCCATCGGATACACCCGAGGCTCTGTTGGTGGCGGTAGTCTTTCGTCTTTTCACCCAGCCTCTCACTCTCCATCAATACACATCTCAAATTTATATGGATGGGTGCACCACCGTGGGCTATGCCGTGCATATAATCCTCTCCCCGGCCCGGATGTTCGATCTCGGCATTGTGAATGGCTTTTTGTCGTTCTTTATTCAAGTTGTCCTCAGTGCGGACCGCGACTTTTGCCGTAATAATGTCTCGAATCATCAAGCTCTCAAGCGTCCTCCCATCTATACCGCTTTCGCAAATAAAAAACAATAATAACATTACTAAATAATTATCCTTTGAATATTATATTAATATTATTTATTCATAATTAAAAAAATATACCGAAATTACGCCTAAACAAAGATCCTCAGGGCGATAGGTGTGCTTTCGCCCACGTAATCAAAGGTGTAGGCAATTCAGAAACATTTGTGATATGCACTTGACGATCTTATTATCCGAAAAATCACTATAATATACAACATCAATTAGCATATATTAAATGCTTAAATGCTTTTATATAAATGATATACGCGGACGACGTCGTATTTGAGGAGGGCGAATCGAATAAGAATCCGATCATCGGGATTAGTAGGGCCTTGGGCACATTATTAGGCCCCCTACCCAAGCCGCGCTTTTTTCGCATACCGCTTCAAAAGCCATCTCAGATATTACAAATTTCAAGATGTTATTAGGAGTCATATTTGATTATACGATATATATAATAAACATGATGATGATATAAACATGTATATATATGAATATAAAATGACAATAAACAAAAGTTGCATTTAAATAGTTTAGTACATAAACATGACAATGATATAAAAACATGTATTGCTAAACATACATCGCATGAGTTCAAGTGTCGATGTCCGATTCGTAATCATCTTCAGATACGTGTTGCAGATTCATAACCATCATCCGCTTCAGATTCTCGCGGTCGATTCGACCAATAACTCTTCCTCTCGAAGATCAATGTCATCCGACACAAGTATCGACTCAGATCTAATTCATGTGGTTCATCTCCACCATCTAACTAGATTACTTCATTGTCGTCCTCCACATTTATTATAGTCCGACTATGAAGCATCCGCTTCTTGGTAAATCTCCCCATCAACTAATTCTACACGACTACGCGGAGTATAAATTACAACTTGCCAATCAGAAAGGCTACATCCTTTTCCTAACAGGACTAGGAGTGTAGTATACTTAGACTTTGTTTGAGGTGGTAAAACAAAAGCGGTTCGTTGAGAGTACGCAGAGACTATGGAGGTCAATATCGACGATTCCACGTGCTCAACACCAAAGATTCTTCGTAATTTCTCATGAACCCGTAAACAAGTAAATGATAGTTTACCATGTCTCTCATCCATATAATTTACATTTTTACACTTTAAACATGGACATCGATTCTGCGACTTACCATTCATACATTCGGGTGACTATACGATACTCCAAAAAACACTTGGCAACCAAATTTCTAAATTCAATCAGAAAGCACCTATCGGGTACTTGACTTTCGTCAGTAATCCAACTACTGATGCGAATAGAGGTCCATGATTCCACGGTACCTATACTACGACAACATTATAAATGTTAACATATGACTTGAGCATACTTATAACCATATAACTTGAGCATACTTGTAAGCATGTATATGATTAACATTTAAGCATACTTCTAAGCATATGACTTAAGCATACTTGTAACCATATGACTTGAGCATACTTGTAAGCATATGATTAACAACCAAGCTTGGCTTGGCCCTGTGAGGCTTGGATAAGCTTGGCGTAGCCTCGTGTGGCCTCGCGGCCCCAAGCCCAGCCCATCCGCTCTAACATCCCCTTAATAGGCTCTAGTGGATCACCAATAGGCTCGTTAATAGTATAAATGTTCGCAAATAACCCGAATTAATAAAAAATTTCGCCAGAGTCTCCCCGTAATATGGATTCAACCACACGCACGTACGGCGGCATGTATATAAGGTCATTTCTAGGAACACAAGACATAAACCAACAAATTCATATGAGATACCAACGATCATATGAGGATCAAACTTGTAAACTTTGAAACCCAATCATTTTTTCGTGGGAGCAATTATTCACGTTTTGATTCACATTATGATGTCAATGTCAAGTTCTCGACCACAAATGATTTTTTCACAATGACCAATATAATTGGTTAAACTACAAACATAAACATGGGATTCACGAGTCTATATCGTGTGCATGACTTCCTATAATAACCAAACTCATATTACCTCTATCGCACAAAAAGAATCCCAAAATATAAATTTTATACTAACTACAATCTAATACATTCATCCTATTACCCAAATCAATTTACCCAAAATATAAATTTTATACTAACTCCATCCTATCACTAATCAAGTTACCCAAATGACATAAATTAACAAAATCAAATTATTCAAGCATCGCAGATTACCCAAATAAATTTTACTCTAATCAAAACTTATAAACCAATCATAATCATATTACCCAAATATATAATTTAAGCATGATAGCCATATTCATTCATTCAACTCTTTGCAATAAATTAACTCTTAAAACACAAATTCAGAGTAAACATAATCGATTTGGAGAAGAACGAACAAAAATAACAAACAACAAAAAAATTAATGAAGAAGAACTTAAAAAGTAGCTCTTACCTCTACAATTAGTCTCTAATTTGAAGAATAATGAAACGAAAACCGCTTCTCCTTCTTCTTCTCTCTCCCCTTTCTCCCTCTTCTCTCTTTTTGGTCACCTTCTTTTTTTTTTCTTCCGTGTTCGTGTCGGTTTAACCGGTTATCAATTCATTTAGTTTGATCAATGATCGCTATTCTGCGCGACCGCACGCGATCACGACTTTTTTTAATGACATGGATTTATCATCGATCGCGACGCGGTCGGCCGATTGTAAGTGGTCGCACAAAAAATTGGCGCCTAACATTTCCACCAAAATTTTGGAGGCAAATTTATATTTAGCGATCGATCGTAAACGGATGCGATTCGTTGATAAAGAATTAGCGACTAGATTACGTTTGATGGCCGAGATGACGGTATTTATTGTGACTAATATAATATGACCAGATCGATGCGGTGCGTTTACGACATTGTTGGTCGCTGATAGACCTTTTTCTTGTAGTGGTATCCAAATTCTTTTCCTCCTGACATCTACACATAAATTATCTAGATTAGCATATAATATATACACACAGCAATTATTAGTTTTATTTAAGCTATCTTTTATTTTGTTTGATGTTGAATTTATCTCATTCATCTAACTTTAAACTCTATATGAGTTATATGTATTTTCAACGTTTCCTTCTGCTCTAAGGTTATAGCCTAAGGTCTACTCCCACCTACGATTTCTAACCTTAAAGCTCTGATACCAACCTGTGATGCCCCTAAATTGAGGTACTTGAAACCCAAACTCAGTGCTTCACGATACCATTTCTTTGAGCGGAATAATAATAATAATGTCATAAATATCAAACTTAATTTACATATCATAGTTGTCTAAATCCCAGTTGTAAGACCCCGAATTTTTTTTTTAATAAAATGGAATTTCCTCTATAGTAAGGGTTGATTTGATTAATGTGGTTAATTATGGGTAAAATCATAAATATTCGAATAAGTAAGTGGTTATAAAATATTCATTATTGTATTAGGGAATATTCGTTTGGTCGTGGAATATTAAATCTTGTCGGGGAATATTCGTAAGACGGTAGCGATCTTTTGTGGGCCCCATAACTGGAAAGCGATTGGATGAAGAAAACGACAAATATAAGTTGTTTATAAATAAGCAGGCGTAGTTGTTCAAGTATCTTTTGTTGGAATACCCGTTGGTTAAAACACACTTATCACGCGTTGTTGAACAAGAAGACATTTGCAGTATTGCACCAATTATTGATTCTTACGTAAGAAGGCACTACTCAATAATTGTTATGTGAGTTATCGTCAAATTATTTATTTTATTGATTCAATAATTGTTGTGTTGATATTTTATATTCCCGTTGTTTCAATAATTGTCATTACACAAAGTATTTTTTTATTATCGAAGCAATAATTCATATTATATCGAATAATATTATTAGATAACATTATTGGCAATGTCTAGAAAGTTACATGCCTAAGGAGAGGTTTGGTCACCTAATTAATGCGCCAAGAAGTGAGAGAAATTCTTATTGAAAGCCCCTCTTTCCAAGAACTGCACGGTTGTCAAGTATTGTGATTCGTAATATTATTCGTGAATAATTAATTATTGTTTTATATGATGAGGAAAATATTGATTTTATGTGGATATAGATGGAGAAAATTTTAATGTGACAATTGTTGAAAATTAATATTTTATCTTTTTACGATAAAATAATTCATTTAAATATATTATTTTAATAATATATTAATGGTGATATTTTTATAATGAATGTGGGATATATGAGTATATGATGAGGAAGAGTATTTTGTGGCATTAAATGTTTAACACATATTTTGTGTGTTGGTGGACACAATTATTGAATAGAAATTTGATTATAGCTTGTAAAATCGCTTGCTTGTGGATTTGATTCAATTTACATTTGAAATTTTGAAAAACTTTCTTCCGGAAAGTTGTAGAGAATTGAATTTCCTATAAAATTGCGAGATTCGAATTTTTCTCGATAAAAGGGCTATTTATTATGAATTATTGAAGTTCAAGCTCAAATAATTGATTTTGAAAGTTTAAAATATTTTTAATTACAAAAACGTTTTTTCATTTTTGAAACTCATTTAACATGTGATTAGGAGGCTGAATTCAGATTGTTAGTGTGCGTATGAAGTTGTGGAAAAATTATAATATTAATTTATTAAATTTTACGCTTTGGTGTTCTAAGCATTTTCCTATAAATAGGGTGCTTAGGTTAGAATTGAAAATCACACCGTAACTCAAATTTTCTCTCTATATTATCGATCGTATTCTTGTGAGTATTTTGAGTATACTTTGAGTATTGCTATATACGGTGCAAGTTCAAGTCATAGCTTTATATCAGGTTTCAACTAGAAGTACTGTCTTTCGAGGTAAGGGATGTTATTTTATTCGAAAATGATATTATTTCTTCAATATCATTATGCCAAAATATTGGTTGGAAATTTTTATCAAATTTGAAACTTTTTCATGTCAAGGTTACTATTCATGAGTTACTATTCACGAGTTACTATTCATGATTTACTATTCATGAAGTTCTTATTCATGAGTACTATTCATTTAAGCGTGAAGATATTTTTATGAAATTTCTATCTTTTGGTGTGAGAGTTACTATTCACATATACTAAGACTATTCACGATATCTGACTATTCACGAATACTAAGACTATTCAAGAAAAATAAAATTTCTTCTTTTGTCCAAAATATCTACTATGGATACTAGCTTTGATTGTATCCATGTTTTGATCTTCATTCTTGAATTTTAATCCAATCGGTTATTTATGAAGTATTTTTGAACTGGGATTATTTAAAGTACGAATCCTTAATACTTGTTCTTTTGTTTCACCTTTGGATTCGCTTTTCTTTAAAATATTTTTCATCATCCTCGGTCCTAAATGATGATATCTTGAATATCTTTGGCTCTGTAGTGCAAAAGATAAATGATTTCTTGATGAATATATTCGGCCCGTAGTGCAAAAGATGAAGCAGTGTTGAGATGAAATACGACTAGGATCGATTAATATCTTTGGCCGTAGTGCAAAGATGAACAGGTGTTTAGATGAACATGACCAACTAATGAATATCTTTGGCCTGTAGTGCAAAGATGAATATTTGATTCCAGATATATATTGATTGATGTTACAGGGATAAAATATCGACGATGAACTTTTAAATTCATATATAGAAGATAGTAGTTTGCATTCTCTACTTAACTCTTCTAATGAATTATTATTTCTGCATAAGATTGATTTAAACCTGGTTGTCTATTGTATTCTATTAGATTTTTTCTGTTGAAGACTAACGATAATTTGTTGTATATTATCTTAGTCATAATATTCTTTACTGGGCTAGTTGAGCTCACCCTTTTCCTTTTTGTTCCATTTTTCTTCTCAGGAGGCGAGAATGTAGCGAATACTAGTTGGGGTATGGAATGAAGGATTCTAGAAAGAGTTGTTTAGTAGTCCTCACCATTTTTGTAAAATAATATATCAATAATTATGATGGGGATTTATTTGGGTATGTATATTGTCTAGAAGACAATAATTGTATTTAAACTCACAGTATATATGTTATCGTATTTTACACGACAAATGTATTAATAAAGTTGTAGTTATTTCTGTACCATGTATTTGGCGACTCAGAATGGGTTGGATGGAATGGACCTATTTTGGGGGCGTCACACCAATTACGCGACCTTAAAACATTTCATTACATGATAGATAATAAATATTGTCAATTTATTTAAGTCTAGCTATTACATAAGATAACGCAAACTTAATCTGATAGCTTTCATTTCCCTTTGTTCTTGCCTGAACCTTCAGGTCGATCATACATAGCTGAAAACATTTAAATTAAGTAAGAATGAGCATTTGAATGCCCAACAAGTAATAACAATTATAAATATTAGCTGAAAGGATTAAATGTTTTCTTTGAACGATTCTTCAACAACGGAGCAATAGTTGTGAAGTACTGAAGCAACACTAAACAATATAACAATTCTTATTTCAAATTTTGAAACTACGTATTGACCATAAATGGAGAGCAGTCGATAGACTATGAACATAGTTTTCAGTTTTCAAAAAGGTCAAACAGAACTTCAATCGCAAGAAACCGTCATAACTTACGTGCACGGGGGGATGATCGGCCGTTATGCCTGTATTGATCAATACTACATACCGTAAGCGATATTCTCGTTCATCATATCCTTCTCAAAGCACAAAAGTTTTTCCCAGATTAGGGATGTTCATACTTAGTCAGGATTCCGAACAAAAACAATTTGATTGAATACAAGAAGGTTTTATCATATTCAACGATATTTTTAAATCTGTGTCTAGCTGATCAAATAGCTTAAACGACTATATATATATATATATATATATATATATATATCAACATGTAGTTTAACTATGATTATCCGGTGAGGACACTTGTATAATCATATTTCAAAATTAATAAAATGTATATATATATATATATATGAGTTATATGATATAATATCATGTTGATAAACAATGATCGGATATAATATATACGACAATATGGTTAATAATCTAGTACAATAAGAATATAAATCTGAAACTTTCTTACTCATGTCCATTGCATAAAGAAAATGAAAATGTAAAGATACTTGCTTATGATATCCGTTGAATAAAGTAAAACAAGAGTTTAGGATACTTGCACAACGTAAATGATAGTTTAGATACTTACTCAAATAAAAGAGTAAGAGTTAAGAAACTTGCCTGGTCTGCTACTTACACAACTTAATTATATCTTTAATTCAACGACCTATCATTTATAAGATTGTTCTATTGATTAGAATAATATATAACACATAGTACTGTTATTTACAGTCAACACATATCCTAATCACATTGTCTCATAATTATACTAGTCATTAAGACATAAACAAATACTTATGCAATCAAACTATACAGTTTTGGATCAATTTCTAGTAGCATTTTTGATTGTAAAAGCGACGGCTCTATCGGAGTAATTATCGAGTTTAAAACTCTCTCATGCGATTCAATATTATCCTCGGATATTTTAAATACTACCATATTATTTTTTTAAATGACTTATAATAATTTCTAAATAATTATTATAATTTATCTTAATTTTTCAAACTCTAGAATCATTTTTAAATGATTTAAATATTATATAATTCTATTATCATTAATATTAAAATATTATTATAATATTAATGTAACCATTGCCAAAATATCAAAGTTATTTTTAATAACTCAAAATATTTTTAAAGTATTAATATTACCCTTTAACTCGATTTTTAAAACATACAAAATCATTTTTTAAACAATTATCAATAATATTAAAATATTAAGGTATTATTCATTAAATATTAAAAGTCGCTTATAATTACTTAAAATATGTTTAAACCATTTATATCCTTTTTAAATGATTTTAAATCAATAAAATCATTTTTAATCTAATTATTAAATAAATCTAATATCATTAATATTAAATAATTAATGAAATTTACTTTAAAATATTGAAAGTTACATTTTATAACTTAAAATATTATTAAATACCTTATTATCATTTAAAATGATTTTTAACATAATAAAATCATTTTTAGATAATTTATTTAGTTCATTTAGTAAATAAATAATATTCAAATAATTACTAATATTTATGGAAAATATGCCAAATTATTAAAAGTTAATGTTTATGACTTAAAATAATTTTTAAAAATGATTTTATAATTTTCGGAATTTATTTACTATTTTTAAATGATTTTTAGAATTTATTTCTATTTTTAAATCATTTTCCAGAAATTAGAAAATAAAATAATAAAACCGTCATTTATAGGCTATAAGCGACACCGTCTCTGTCATTGTTGGTGTTCTTGAGCTCAAGAACACTGACAAGGAAGTTAACGAGGGCGTACGTTTGACCAAGTGTAATTCAGTGTGTATAGTGGTTTTGGGCTATTCATTGATTAGATCTTGTAGTACTAATGTAACACTACATTTAACAACAACTAACAAGGTCAAACAATAACACAACAGAGAGAGATAAGCCATTAAAGTGGCTGTCAGAGACTGTTCTTCATATCTGGGTTACCCAGAATGAAGAACAGCTCGAGGGTCTTACTTTGGGCCTCCAGTACTTGCTATACGTGTACTGTTTTTGTGCTATTAAGATCCCAGTGTGTAGATAACATGTAGGTGTACAGATCTATTACATAATATACATATAAAAACAATACACGATCAAGATTCATACCGGTCAACCCATGTCAGAGATCACGGACTTTAGTTTTCTGGGTTACCCAGAAAACACAAGTCGTTATCATTTGGCCTATTTTGACTGGCCACTGTGTTAAATCTGTTTGATGTTTTAGTGATCTAAAAGCATAATGTTGAAGTTCATATAACATACTACAAGATAGTTACAACAACAGAATCAAAACGACAACCTACCGACAGATCTAAACAATTGAAAAAGTTGTCAGACCACTGCCTAAACTTTCTGGGTTACCCAGAAAGTTAAGCTTAATGGTCAACGAGGTTTGACCAATTACTACGATCGATTTGAGGCTTTATAAGGTTTGAAAATGCTTTAAAGTTGTAGTACTCATGACATACTATAATCTAGATACCAATATTTATCCTAACAACATTCCAGAAACCAAATTAAGGTCGGTCAAAGTCACGGCCAGAACACGTTCTTCAGTTTTCTAGGTTACCCAGAAAACTTAGTTCGTGTTCGGTCAACGAACTTTGACCGTGAATAACTTTTGATCTACACATGCAATGATCATGAACCGACTTGCAAATTACTAACAACATTATAGACTACAACTTCAAACCTTTAAAGCACCAAAACAATAAACGAACACGAATCTACAAGGCCTGACATTCGCTGTCAGACAACAAAAATTAAAATTTCCAAATTTCTAAAATCATCAATTTCGAGCATCTTAGTGTTATGGATCTGAGTTATAACAACCCAGATCACTAAATGGCACCTTCTAACATAACTTTAAACATTTAAACATAACATCTAACATGAATTCAAAAATCGAAATTTAGGTTTAGGGTTTTACCTTTCTTGAACACAATCTGATTTTTGGCTACTGATTTTGTTGGTGTGCTTCGTAGGGCTGGTTTTGTGACTAACAAATGAATGGAAATTTGTGGCTTTTGGTGAGAGGAGCTCTTGGATAAGTGTTTGAGCAAAATGGGCTAACAAGTGACCTCTTCCTCTCTCCAATCCTATATATAAAGGGTTTAATGCTATGGTTGATCATGTGATCAGCCTTTTGATAGATTAAAGGCTATACTAGGCCACATGGTTTGTTGGGGTTGGCCACCAACCACCCTACTAGGGTTAGATCTACACTCCACCTTATTAAAATAATTAAAAGGGTAGTTTGGTCATTTGGTGTTTACTTTTAGTGGCATTGTTGACATTTCCTCTCACCCATTAGGGTTTAATCCTAGAGCTCCAAAAGTCCAAGTTCTAGGATTTTGAGATTAGGGCTAAAATGAAAATCTTAGTTGCTAAAAATGTGAATTAAGGTTCTCTAATTAAATTAGGTTTACTAATTACCTAGGATTTATAAATTAGTCTTTATATAATATATTAATTATTATTAACTTTGCTAAATTAATACCTAGGGTTTATAACTTAGCAATTAGGGTTCTAATTTAGTAATTAGGGTTTCTAAATACTAATTAGGGTTTACCTAATTATTAATTAGGATTTCTAAATATTAATTAGGGTTTTTCCTAATTAACATTAAATAAAATAATTTCTATAAATTACATTACACAATAACTTATTAAATTTTATAGTCGTAATTGACTTATATGCTATTATTTATCAGTAACGCTAGGGTTTGCACTGCTTTACTAAAATTGTTCCACACATTAACATTACACACATATAAAGCATGTTTATATTATCGATATATAATTAATATTACATTAATATTCTCATTCCTTATTCAAAATCCGAGAATTAGGGTTTTGAATCCATATCCCATATAACTTTCATATAAACCATTATTAATTAAGTTAAAATAATTAACTTAACTAATATAATAAAATACAAATCATAATAATCCTTATAATCATATCATATATATAATAATCATATTTTTATGGAAAATAAATAATAGATATTTTATTACAAAATTAATTTATAACAAGAATATAACCTATAATGATCAATAATTCTTAAAAGAATTTATTTATAATTATTCACATAATAAATAGGTTTTATCGTCACATAAATACCTATACTTTTCTTTGCACATAATCCCACCTTTATATATAAAAAATTAAATGCAAAATTTATTATTTAATTATTTGAAAATACTGGGGTATTACAGTTGCAGTATTGTTAATTCTTATTATTCAATTGAATATTATTGAATCTTTGAATGAATTTTGCTCTTTCATCTCTGATATGTTATTCAGTATGAAATTGGAGAAAGTTTTATTATTGAGATTGAATTATTATTCAGCTACTTCAAAATATTTTGATTATTGTTGAAGTTCTAAAGAAGCTAGACTCTTATATTCATGATATATATCATTTATTGTATATTTTAACTTGCTGGGCAAACTCGTTGCTCACTCTTGCTTAAATAAAATATTTCAGTTAATGCCGATGTTGCAGAATATTCTAATAAGGACAGAGGCAAAGGCAAGGCTCAGGAGTAGTTAGTGTCAACTTTTAATGATTATATTTTATTATGTAATTAATTATGTAAACCTTTTGATTATATAAAGGTATGTAAGTTATGTCAAGGTTAGTTAACCTGGGATATTGTTATAAGTTGTATTAAGGAATATTATGAATGATGTTTTTCATTAATGAATGAGTAGTTAGATGTGATATATATGATGAATCGTGAGCACCAAACCCGAGGTTAGGGAACCCGGATTTGGGAGCGTCACAGTAGGGATAAGACCTTCTTGAATACAATTCAGATATACACCAGTATACCCTAAGGCAGGGAGTTGTATTGAGAAAGCCTTATCAATAACTAAGTTAATAGAGATATACCATTTTTGAATGGTGATATCTTTAATTCGTTTAACGGAGAGACCTTGAATAAAAAGATCAGTTTCTTCTTTAGTACTTGATGACTCTGGTTCATCATGATTTTCATCACTAGAATAGGAATCATGCACCTGAAGATCAGATTTTTTTATCATTAATCTCTTTTTTTAGGTTAGAAACATCAATTTTAAGTTAGAGATTTCTCTTTTGAGTTTGTTATTTCTTGATTTAATTATAGAAGGGTAACTTCTTAAACCGGAGATTTAAATCTTTCAAGAGTGTTAAACCCCAACTTTTTGAATAAAGATGAATTTTCTATAAATATTATTTTTGAATATTATGGAGTGAAATTGATATAATAGTTGTGGGTAATATTTATAAATTTTGCAAAGTACGCAAGTTGTTATATAATATTCGATTGGTCGGGGAATATTCGTTTTAACAGGGAATATTAGTACAACGGCACAATCATTGGTGGAACCCACAACGGAATTATTTTCGGATTGAGAAAACGATAAAAATACTTTATGAAAATAACGACGGAAGTTTTACCGTTAACTGTTGAAACACCCGGTGTTAAAAAAAGTACGAGAATCGTGTGGTTGCATAGTAGCACACAAGATTGATTATTGATGCTTAAGTGATAAGTCACTCAGATTTTGTTGGTATTATTAAAGTAATAATCTGAAAATCTTTTATATAAAATGTAATACTTTTATAAAGTTATTCTATAAATAGAATATATTATATTCTATTATGCATATAGTGTTTTCAGATAGTAAAATCTTTTTTATATAAAATGTAATACTTTTATAAAGCTATCTGTTTTATTATACAATAATTAGAATATATTATATTTTATTATGCATATAGTGTTTGCATAGTGCTGCGATATAGTGTTTGCATAGTAAAATCTTTTATAAAGTTATTCGTTTTATTTGATTATAAATAGAATATATTATATTTTATTTAAAAGATTTTGCTTTAAATATGGACCGTCAGATTAAAGTAAATCAATCTGGACCGTTCATGAGTTAGTTACTATGCAGTCCATTTTCTATAAATAGAAGCTCACTCCTTCATTATTTTCTTACGAATTCACTGAAACTCTAGAGAGAGAAAATTATAGAGAGAAAGAAGAAAAGATTTCTCCTACTTAACTACTCTTATATTCAGTTCTTTTACTGATGAGGGTGTTATTCTTTCTTATTCATGAAGAGAACTGCATTGTTATTCCATTTCTTATTATTACATTTGAATAACTCAGATACGCCATGGTCTACCCTATACATGGTGACATTCTTCTATTATTTTGTTGGAACATCCATGCATGTGTTTTACACCGGACTGAGTTACGTCTTTATTATTATTCCGTTAGAACATCACATCATGTGTTTTACAGGACCCTAGTTCCGCCTTTATTATTATTCTGTTAGAACATCCCGGCTTGCAAATTTTTCCGACACGGTTCCGTTATTATTATTCTGTTGGAATAACTCGCCTACATCAAGTCTGCGTGCATGGTGATTTTTTTGTTATTCAATTCTTTATTATACTCGGTTGGTTAAAGTTTTGACTTTATACTCCATGAAATTAGTAGAATATCCTTGATATTTACGCTTCATCCAAAGATCTTTTCATGGAAATATTCTTCGATCATTCTTGAATTTTACACTACAAAAAAAGATCATGTTGACAATTTGGACGTTAATAATTCTGGATAAAATAATTCTTGAACTTGTTTTATGAATTCTTATACCATTGTCATCATCCTCATGTTTATATTTTGTTGAAAGTCATATGTGGCCTGTAGTGCATAGATGGACTTGGTATGATTATGACTGAGGATTATTCTTGTAATCATTTAATAGTAATGTTACAAATGATGTGGTAAAAGTTCTCATTGGCCCGTAGTGCATTGATGGATAGTTGTTGGCATGATCATGACCATTAATGAATACACAAATATTCTTGGCTCAGAAGTGCATGAATAATTGTGGTCATGATACTAAAGAATATCCTGGTAGTAGTGTAAGGGTGATTCGATGATGTGGAATATTTATTGTTTGAGTCTCGGCGATAATAATGATGATGAAAAACCTTTTAATCATAAAAATAGTAGATTTTATTTTCTACTTGACTCTTTTAATGGATTGCTTGTTCACCGCAGTTAAACTTGATGTCTATTATATTTTATCGGTTTAACATTGTTGGAGACTAATGATAATTTATTCGCATTATCTTAGTCATAATATTTCTTCTTGGGCTAGTTGAGCTTACCCTTCCTTTCACCGTTCTCTTCGTGAAATGAGAATATATGGGATTAGTCGGGAACCGAAGTGATGGTCTAGAGGATAGCATTAGTAGTCCTCACTATTCTGTGAAATAGTGTGATAATAATTGTAATGAGGACTCTTTTTGAGTTTGTATAATCTCTAGTGGATAATATTTATATTCAAACTCACAGTTTATGTTTTGTCGTATTGTACACGACAGTTGTATTAGTAAGTTGTATTTGAATTCTGTACCATGTATCTGGCGACCCAAGATGGGTGATGTATACCTAATTTTAGGGGCGTCACAGTTGGTATCAAAGCTTAGGGATATGATCCATGGCTAAATTGTGAGACTAGAACTAGGAGGGGAGAGACGGGGAATTCCTTCACTAGTATGACCTATTTAAATTTATTTTGTATTTAAATTGGTTGGTCAGAGTTTAGAGATATTATGTTACATGTCAATTATCCTTTGTTTTGTGGAAGTATCAGAAAATGACATCCGAAAATGTTGAGAATAGCAATGGAGCACAAGAGACCGTTGAGTCTCCATATATCAATAATCAGGAGAATGTGCATCAGGAAGGCGACAATCCTCATGTAAACAACAACACTGACCAAATAATGAATGATGGATTGTTCAGAGGCTTTATGCAATTCATGCAACAAAGAAAGTAGAGCAGCTCCGTCCAAAATGTAGGTGAAAACACCGAAAACTCTTGGGCATCACCGCTAAACTAAGATTCAAGGAGCTGGGACCATTAGGAGTTTAAGGGAGAGCCAAAACCACTTATGGAGGAAGCATGGATAAAGCGGATCACCAAGATATTTGATGTCTTGGGATGCTCAGGAGAAAAAGGTTCCCTTTGTCGCCTTTTTATTCATGCGGAGAGGCAGACATGGTGGGAATCGGTAAAAGCGTACTCAACTCACAGATCAAGATGTCTGGGAGAAGTTCCAAGAGGCATTCAACGACAAATACTTTCCCAAAAGTATTCGTCACATGAAGAAGGTGGAGTTTATCAAATTGGAGCAAAACAATACGATTGTTTTTCGCAATCTGAGGCAAAATTTTATGAGTTATCCTATTTCAGGTCCACTTGGTGGATAATGAAGAGAGAATGGCGCGAATTTTTTTAAGAGGTTTGAAGCCGGAGATACGTCAACATCTTATTTCTCATAAACTGTGTTTGTATTCAGATGTTGTAAATAGGGTTCAGTTGGTGGAGCGTGATAACGAGTCAACGCAACCAAAAGAGAGTAGCCGACAAAATGATAATACAAGTGAGAGCAGTCATCAAAGCGGTGACAACAAGCGTGGAGGGAATCAACAGGCCAGAAATGGTAACTACTTCGGTGGTAATCATGGCCAAAACAATAAGAATGGACATTTCAAGAAGAGGAGATTCAACAATGATGGAAAGACGTCAGCACCAGCACCCGTTGTTAAGGAAGGAGAAAGACCACCTATCATATGCTTCAAATGCGGAGGAGAGAGACACATCAATCCAAATTGCGCGATGCCATCCAAAGCATGTTATAATTGTGGAAGAGAAGGTCACTTAGCCCGATTTTGTCATTCACCGAAGACAAATTCAGTTAGGATGGAGGCACCAAAGGCTGTCCCAGAAAAGTCAAAGCCGGTAGTGTAAGGGAGAGCGTTTGTTGTGACCTCCCAGAAAGCAAGGAACCCGAATGAAGTCATCACGGGTAAGCTTATCATAAACTCTAGCGAAGTCTACACTTTATTTGATACAGGTTCTACCCATTCTTTTATTTCTCCTACTTGCGCTCAACGATTAAATTTGACTCCGGAGAAATTAGACTTTGACTTATCTGTGGAAACTCCATTGGGAGAAACCTTCATTACATCTACGGTTTATAAGTCTTGTTTGGTTCAAGTTGGTAACCACACATTACCTGTCGATCTTATTGCATTAAAAATACTTGCATTTGATGTAATTCTAGGGATTGATTGGTTAACTACTCATCATGCAAAAATTGATTGTTTTCGTAAGGTTGTTAGCTTTCATATTCCTAATCGACCTATTATGAGAATTCAAGCAACCAAACCATTAAAATCAATCACTGTCATCTCAAGCCATAAAGCTATATGTTTATTGAAAAACGGATGTCAAGATTTCTTAGCTCATGTCATAGATCTAAACAAAAATACGTCAGTTTTGAATAATATTTCTATTGTTAATGAATTTCCTGACGTATTCCCTGAAGAACTTCCTGGCCTACCCCTAGAGCGTGAAATTGAATTTATATCGACCTTGAACCCGGTACAAAATCCATTTCTAAATCCCCATATCGAATGGCTCCTATTGAACTTCAGGAGTTAAAAACTCAACTACAGGAATTGCTAGACATTGGCTTTATTCATCCTAGTACTTCTCCTTGGGGTGCTCCTATTATATTCGTGAAGAAGAAAGATGGGAGTATGCGACTTTGTATTGATTAACGGGAGTTGAATCATGTCACCATCAAAAATAGGTACTCATTGCCACGTATTGATTACTTGTTTGACCAGTTGCAAGGAGCCAAATTCTTTTCAAAGATTGATCTTCGTTCCGGATATCACCAATTGAAGATTAGAACCGATGACATTCCAAAGAAGGCTTTCAAAACTCAGTACGGGCATTATGAATTCCTAGTCATGTCCTTTGGATTGACTAATGCTCCTGCTGCCTTCATGGATATGATGAACCGAGTATTCAAGAAATATTTGGATCACTTTGTGGTCGTCTTTATTGATGACATCCTCATATATTCCAAAACCCGTGAAGATCATGAGCAACACTTGAGGCTGATACTCCAAAAGCTTCGGGAATATAAGCTTTATGCCAAGTTGAAGAAATGCGAGTTCTGGCTTGAGGAAGTAGCATTCCTTGGGCACGTGGTATCAAGTCATGGAATATCTGTTAACCCAGCAAAGATTGAAGCTATTCAAAGCTGGGAGCAACCTAAATCAATGACCGAAGTACATAGCTTTCTTGGCTTAGCTGGTTATTATCAAAGATTCGTAGAAGGGTTTTCTCGAATCGCTAATCCACTAACTCAGCTGACACGAAAAGATACAAAGTTCGGTTGGAGCGAGGAATGTGAGAAGAGTTTTCAAGAACTCAAGAGGAGACTCATTTCAGCACCTGTTCTGACAATACCATCTGATTCGGAGGGATTTGTCATCTACAGTGATGCAAGAAGGTGCGATGCCGAAAGCAAGAATTGATGAAAAAGGAATACTTCGAGTCAACTCCAGACTTTGTGTTCCTAACGACCTTGATTTAAAGTATAAAATCACGATGGAGGCGCACAACACACCGTTTGCAATCCATCCTGGGAGTACCAAAATGTATCATGATCTTCGACATACATTTTGGTGGGGCAATATGAAGAGAGAGATAATATTTGTTTATCTCAAGGTGTCTAAAGTGTCAACGAAGTCAAAGTGAGCATCAAGTACCAAAAGGTCTATCAGAACCACTTAAAATTCAGAATGGAAGTGGGAGCACATTACCATTGATTTCAAGCATCTTGGTCTTCCCAAAGTTTCTCAAGGCATAGATGAGATTTGGGTCATTGTTGATAGATTGACCAAGTCTGCTCATTTCTTACCGATACGAGAAACTTATAAACTTGAACGTCTTGCTCGTATGTACATAAACGAGGTTGTAAGATTGCATGGTATGCCAGTATCCATAGTTTCTGATCGAGACCCAAGATTCACTTCGCGATTTTGGGTTAGTTTACAAAAAGCTATGAGGGCAGATTTACGATTTAGCTTCGGCATATCATCCTCGGGACGGACGGACAATCGGAGAGGACTATTCAAACTCTTCAAGATCTATTAAGACTCGTGTCCTTGATTTCAAGGGAAGTTGGGACAAGTTCTTACCATTGGTGGAGTTTTCCTACAACAATAGTTATCAAGCAAGTATTGGCATGGCTCCATTCGAAGCGTTGTATGGAAGAAAGTGTCATTCTCCAGTATACTGGGATGAGGTGGGTGAAGCAACGTTGTTGGGACCAGAGTTGGTACGTATGACTACGAAAAAGATTCAAACGATCCGACAACGTATAAAAACATCACAAGATCGACAAAAGAGTTATGCTGATCTTCATCGAAAGGACGTGGAATTCGATATAAGAGATCATGTGTTGTTACGTGTTCCTCCATGGAAAGGAGTTACGAGATTTTGAAAGAGAGAAAAGCTCAATCCTCGATTCACCGGCCCATTTTTAATCCTTGATCGAGTAGGAACTGTGGCCTATAGACTCGCTTTACCGCCAAGTATGTCTCGTGTTCATAACGTTTTTCACATATCCTTGTTACGTAAATATGTGGAAGACCCGAACCACATTATTGAGTTAGAACCGGACGAAATAGCGGAAGATTTGACGTATGAAGAGGTTCCTGTTCAAATCTTGGATAAGAAGGAACAAATTCTACGCACCAAGGTTATACCTCAAGTCAATGTTTTGTGGAGAAACCACGATGTTGAGGAAATGACTTGGGAGTTAGAATCTGAAATGAAATCAAGGTATCCTTACCTCTTCGACATACCGTGCACGTACCCTAATTTTGAGGGCTTAAATTTCATAAGAAGGGGAGATTGTAAAACCCCAACTTTTGAATAAAGATGAATTTTCTATAAATATTATTTTTGAATATTATGGAGTGAAATTGATATAATAGTTGTGGGTAATATTTATAAATTTTCAAAATACACAAGTTGTTATATAATATTCAATTGGTCTGGGAATATTCGTTTTTAACAGGAATATTAGTACAAACTAAGACAATCATTGGTGGACCCCTAGCGGAATTATTCATTTGATCGAGAAAACGACAAAAATATTTTTATGAAAATAACTGGCGGAAGTTTTACCGTTAAGCTGTTGAAACACGGTGTTAAAGAACAAAGAATACTGGCGTGGTTGCGTAGTAGCGCCGCGGTATTGATTATCGATGCTTACGTGATAAGTCACTCGGTTTTGTTAGTATTATTAATGTAATAATACTGTAAAATTTTTATATAAAATGTAATACTTTTATAAAGTTATTCTATAAATAGAATATATTATATTCTATAATGCATAGTGTCTCGCATAATGTTTTTATAGTAAAATTTTTTATATAAACCGTAATACTTTTATAAAGCTATCTATTTTATTATACAATAATTAGAATATATTATATTTTATTATGCATAGTGTTCAGATATAGTGCTCAGATAGTGTTTGCATAGTAAAATCTTTTATAAAGTTATTCGTTTTATTAGATTATAAATAGAATATATTATACTTTATTTAAAAGATTTTGCTTTAAATATGGACCGTCAGATTAAAGTAAATCAATCTGGACCATTCATGAGTTAGTTACTATGCGGTCCATTTTCTATAAATAAGCTCATTCCTTCATTATTTTCTTTTAATTCACTAAAACTCTAGAGAGAAAATTATAGAGAGAAAGAAGAAAAGATTTCGCTACTTAACTACTCTTATATTCAGGTTCTTTTTTACGGTAAGGGGTGTTATTCTTTCTTATTCATGAAGAGAACTGTTGTTATTCCATTTCTTATTATTCATTGGAATAACTCAGATACGCTGGATCTACCCTATACTTGGTGACAATCTTCTATTATTCATTTGAACATCCTCACATCATGCATGTGTTTTACAGGACCTAGTTAAAATCTTTTTATTATTACATTTGGAACATCACGTCGTGTTTTTTTAGGACCGGTTTCATATTATTATTATTACATTGGAACATCACATGCATGTGTTTTACATGGACCTAGTTCCGTCTTTATTATTCTCTGTTAGAACATCCCGCTTGTGCAAATTTTTCCCGACACGGTTCCGTTATTATTATTACATTGGAATAACTCGTCATGCTGCAATACCGCATGCATGGTGATTTCTTTTGTTATTCCATTCTTTATTATACTCAGTTGGTTAAAGTTTTGACTTCTATACTCCATGAAATTAGTAGAATATCCTTGATATTTGCGCTTCATCCAGTATCTTTTCATGGAAATATTCTTCTGATCGTTCTTGAATTTTACTCTACAAAACAGTATCGTGTTGACAATTTAGACGTTAATAATTCCTGGATAAAATAATTTTTGAACTTGTTTTATTGAATTCTTATATCATTGTCATCATCCTCATGTTTATATTTTGTTGAAAGTCATCTATGGCCTGTAGTGCATAGATGGACTTGGTATGATTATGACTGTGGATTATTGATTGTAATCATGGTAGTAATGTTACAAATGATGTGGTAAAAGTTCTCATTGGCCCGTAGTGCATTGATGGACAGTTGTTGGCATGATCATGACTATTAATGAATACACAAATATTCTTAGCCCGTAGTACATTGATAATTGTGGTCGTGATACTAAAGAATATCCTTGGCCGTAGTGCAGGGGTGATTCGATGATGTGGAATATTTATTGTCGAGTCTCAAATTGATAATAAATGATGAAAAACCTTTTAATCATAAAAGATAGTAGATTTTATTTTCTACTTGACTCTTTTAATGGATTGTTTGTTCCGCTACAGTTAAACTTGATGTCTATTATATTTTATCAGTTTAACATTGTTGGAAACTAATGATAATTTATTCTGCATTATCTTAGTCATAATATTTCTCATCGAGCTAGTTGAGCTCACCCTTCCTTTCACTTTGTTCTTCGTGAAATGAGAATATATTTGGGACGAGTCTGGGGAGCGGAGTGATGGTTCAGAGGATAGCATTAGTAGTCCTCACTATTCGTGAAATAGTGTGATAATAATTGTAATGAGGACTTCTTTTGAGTTTGTATAATCTCTAGTAGATAATATTTGTATTCAAACTCACGGTTTATGTTTTGTCGTATTGCATACCCATGACGGTTGTATTAGTAAGTTGTATTTGAATTCTGTACCATGTATCTGGCGACCCAAGATGGGTGATGTATACCTAATTTTGGGGGCGTCACAAAGAGTTTTATTAAGACTAAATATAGCCTTTTCTTTGGCTTTAAAAATCTTGTCTTTAATTCCCTTATCTTTGGTTAACAAATCTTTTAACTGTTTTGTGTACTGAACCTTTAATTCAGGGTCAATAATTTTACTAACTAAATCAATTAACAAAGAGCTTTCTTCTTCTTCTTTGGTAATTACGTTTAATCTCTTAACACAACAAGTTTTATTGCAATTCTCAGCACATATAGAAAGCTCATTAACACTATTTGACTCACCGTTGCAAGTACTGTTATTAGAAGAATAAGGAATATCAAAACCTTCATCGTTACTGACGTTGTTTTCAATTCTCATTAATTCTAATAGTTGTTCAGTATCTTCACTTGAAATATTTAGCTGAGATAACTTCTGTTTTATTTTACATTCACTTTTATAGTGCCCTTTTTGCCCATAATTGTGGCAAATAATTTTACTTTTATCAAACTTCTTGGGGTTTTTAGTTGATTTTTTATTAGATGTCTTTGGTTTAGTATAGTAATTGTCTTGATTTTTATTTTTGTTTTGACTATGTTTTCTTTTATGACGTGTATGACTCTTACGAGACTCAATATGTGTATGCCTGTGTTTTCTCCTAGAAGAAGCAACAAGGGGTAAACCATATTGTTCGAAAAAAGTCCCTAACTCATATTTGGCATTATTTTTATCTTTACTGACTTGTTTGACTAGTTTAAAATCAATACACATTTTTAAACCAATCTTTTGAATATAACTTATAATATCACCATAGGTAAGATTATCATAATCAATGTATTCTAGATTTTTACTTAATTCTTCGCGAACTTTATGAGCAAATAATGACGGTAAACCATTAACGAACTTTTCTTTCCAGAGTGGTTTATTACTATCAGTACGCATCATGACTCTAGAAGTAAACACATCTTTGTACCATCTAAAATCACTTAAAGTGGTACAAGTGAGATTACTTAATTGATCATGTATTCGTTTGGTAATGTTAATAGGGGTTCCAACAAAGTGTTTAATAATAGTAAATATTAAAGTATTAACTCCATCAGGCGGACCAATACCAGCATCTTCATCAAAGATGGAATTGCCATCATTATCTATTTGGATAGCATGGATTATCGATAATCTAGTGTCTTCTGTGAGATGTTTCTCCCACCAAGATCTAAGAATACTAGTAAATCCACTAGCTATTAATTCAACGATGTCTGGTTGGGACAGGTTATTGAATTTAGTAATATAGCTATTAGCTACCATGGACATATGATTTAACTTATTTAAAATTTCTTGTTCACTAAATCCATTAATGTTCCATTCATATATCTTATTAGAGGACACCAAGAATTTTTTATCTAGATTTCTTTCTTCGAACTTAAGATTCGGAGGAGTAGGTCTAGAATACCAATTCCTGGTAATACTAGTGTTATTAACAGTTAATTTTTTCAGTTGATCATTAAAATCCGTAATTGAATCAGATTGATCTGAAGGACTATCGTTTTCATTATTGGATTCAACTTGATCAATTAGAGCTATAGTGTCGCTTGTACTGGTTTCAGTTTTTAGTTTTTTAAATAACTTATCAATAACCAGGGTAAGGTCACTATCTTTATTAGGTAAACCCAACTTATATATGTTTTCTGGTAATTTAAGTAAAGGATGTTCAATTTTTGAATCTGGGCTTTTAACAATCGTTTCTTCTAATTTTTCTTCGATTTTATCTAGCTGCTTTCCTAAGGTTGCTAGATACTGATTAACAAAATTGTTTTGTTCAATAATTTTTTTATCATCTTTTTTGCCATCAGAAATCTTGAATGGACTGGCAATAACTGAAGTGTTTTTAACTGGAATAAGGACAGTCTCTAAAGAAGGATAACAAAAGGAAACTTTTGATTTATCTTCTTTAACCTATTGTGTTTTAGTTATAACATTACACTTACCGTGATATTGATCATACCAATCGTAAAAAGTAATGTTTATTTCTTCATTTTTAATAAATCTCTTCCATCTATTTACAATTTTATCAAGTTCTTTCTCAGTAGGGTGAATAGACCTAAATAAATGTCTTTTTTCTTTATTAGATCTGGAATTAAAATTCTTAACAAGAAAATCCCAATTTAATTCAAATTCTTTTTTAATGACTCTTAATATTTATTAATAGGAGCATCAAAATCAGATTGAGTAGGAAACTCAGAAGACGTCAGAGAAGAAGAACCCTCTTCTTCAGCATGATCATTTTGAGTATAACAAGGATGACTAGTTTGACCTTGATTAAGAATACCTTTTAATTTTATATCTCTAATAGAACGGTTATTGAGTACTTCAGTGTCTCTCCGAGTATGAACTGAAGGCGTTGAAGAACTAGTAAAATCTTTTATAATAACTGGTCTTCTAGAGCGTTCGAAAATTATTTTTACAGTTCCATCAGAAAATTGTCTGACATTTTCTATATTTAATAAGTTGTTAACTATGGGTTGTTGAGGTATTTCACTTGGTAAAGTCCATTGACTAGGTAGCGTAATGTCTTTCCAGAGGATGGTTCTCGGGATCTGAACATTAGCATCACTAGTTGAACTTTGGATTAAAACAGTTTGATCTTTAGGACTTATATTAAGAACATGAACATTTAAGTTAGTTTTCATGGTCTTATAATAAATCCTATACATCAAAGCAAGAGGTTGAGAACCTTCAATCATTAGAGTTATCTCACCCGCAATTTTAATGTTTAGTGTTAGAGCTTTTAATAAATTGTGGTCACTCAGGCTTAAAGTGAAATCAGGAAAGCAATTGAAATGGATTGGACCATTATGCAGACTTGATACCATAATTCCAATGATGCTTGGATGATAATTCAAAAATCTAGCATCTCGAAGACAGAGGTAGATACTTCAATTAATACCTTTAATGTTAAGTGGTTTAACTGCTACTTGAACAAGACCAATATGAATAAAATTATAACCCTTTTTCCTATATTTTTTAATAACATTAAGAGATAAAAAGACTACAATTTTCATATTCTTTGTTAATGGCATAAACGTTTTCAACTATTTTAACATTATAATCAGTTTTGAAATTATCTAAAAAGGTTGACTGGTAAATTTCTCTAGGAGAAACTTTGGGTATTTTCCAATTATTTAAAACTCCACTGATGTTTTCATAAATATGTTCTTCTTGGTTGACTATGTCTGGAACATGGGGCAAAGCTGACCAGTTACTAACTGAAGAGTTGGATCTAAATAATCTACTCATCTTTACTAGTTTTAAATAAATTCTTACTCATAGTTAATTCATGCATACCCTCTTACCCTTAGTAGACTCATACCTATGTTTTAAAACCCGACACCGCTCACCCAAGAGACTTACAAAAGGTTTGAGATGAACTAGGTGGACTACAAGTAAGTTAGGTGACTTCAGAACAATGAAAAACAAGAATATTTTAAAAGAAGGAAAGAGTAATTGATTAAAAAGATCTTTACTCAGCAATTAGAAACAACAATACAACTTGGCTTTGATACCATTTGGGGCGGAAGTGGAGAATATAAAAAGAACAGAAGAAGAACAGAATGGTACATATAAACAACACAAATTAATTATTAAATTAATACAGTTTTACTGATAACTGAATGAAATATTTACAAGTACAGAAAATAAATGTGACTTACAATTAACTTAGAACATTAGAGAAGTAGATGAAGAGAGATGGGAGAAAGTCCAAAGATTTGTCAGAGAAGGAACCCTGAGTCTTTTTAAGTCTGGTTTGCTAACTGAGTTCAAGTTCCTTTTATAGAACAAAGAAAGAACTATTACAAAGTTACTATTACAAAAAGTGAATTATTACAAATAATATTTACTATTGATGAACAGTAAAATAGTGTTTACTTTTTTACTATTCATGGACGCTTTTGGCAACTTTAGACTGAACCATGTGGTAAAAACTACTTTCGGTGGAAAAGTTGACACATCTTTTTGACTAAGTGGCTGCAGGGGCAGGTGCATGTGACTATTGGCTGCCTTTAGTGAAAAATCAAGAATATCATTCGACTAAGGCTGCATGAGCAGGTGCAAGTGACTGAGACGTCAGGCGAATAGGTCCTGAGCATCCTGAAGATTAATAGTTCCGTAAGGATCCATGTCATCTTCATATTTATTGGAACTAGCATTCTTGGAGGAAGAAGAGGAATTCTCTGAGGCTTCAACTTCTTCATGTAACTTGTCCATTCTTTTGTGAATAGCATCAGCAAGAATCTTTAATTTTCCAGCTGAACATTAATTGACATTGGTAAAATCAATAGGTGTTGGGGACACTTCTGAATTAGATTTTGCTGGTTTTCATGATTTACTGGAAGATCCTTTGGCGGGGATCGAGCTGACTGGAAGAGCTAAAAAAGGAACAGAGGGAAATTACTTTTGAACTTGCCCTACAATCCTATCAACACTAAATTTATCCCACCACTTGATGAAGAATTGGCGAGAAACATAAGTAATTGGGGAAACTATGGTCTGAGTTGTTGGGTTTTTAAATGTCGGGGACTGAAATGTCGTAACTTCATATGGAGAAAGAACGTCATATTGCCATTTAAGAATCCAAGGAATCTTATATTTATTAATAAATTGGAGGAAAACCAAAAAAAAACTTCACCCTTTGGGTGATACTTATTATGGTTGCTGAAATGACTAAGCTGGGCTTTAAGAGTATAAGGAAGAAGGTAAAAGAAGACCCAAACCTAGACCACCAAAGAGTAAACCAGATGGGGATTTGACTTTTGAATTTGTGGTCGAAATGCAAGAACCACGAGTGACTATGTGCTTTATTCTGATAAAGGAAGATTTTGTTCCAAGCTTTAATATAATCAAAATAACAATATGAGTTATCCTGATAAGACAGACTCCTAAGATCAGAAAGGTGATTTCCACATTCGAAGAAATTAATGATTTATTTAATATAGAGTGAATAATAAAGAACTCTAGATTCATCGTCCCTAGCATAAATGGGTTTGATGAATATTGACTCAGTTTCAAGAAGGATATCCTTATAATACGCAAGGGATTTATAAGAAGCCCAAGGGGTAAAATGCCATCCAGCAGGGAAATACTGGGCAGGAAGCTTAATGGGGTTATCTTTTGGCTTCATAAATAATTTAATATGGAACAAATGTTGTTCCCATTTAAGAAAGTACTCTGAAGCAGGGTTACTGGGGTTTTGAGAGGTTGCTCTCGTTTGATTGCAAAATGGATTAACTGGTTTAGGTTTACTGGCTAAAATTGATAAAAATGGCTTGGGAATGGTATTAATGGTAGGGTTATTTGAACTGAAAAGCCTACCTCGGTGCAATAAAGAATTCCCAATGACTGTTAATACTATCATTCAGATGTATAGTTCATATTAATACTGTACTCTTTTCTAATGCCTTTAAAAATATAAAACTAAATACTAAAAACTAATAATACATTACACAACTTGATATACAATTACATAGATTTGAAATGTAGTTAACTATTACATTATAGTCCTCAAAAAGGATAACCATAACTTAAGCCTTTCTATCCACAAATACTTGAACTGCTGGATACATCATTTCTATCTGCAAATAAAAAATATTTGCAAGGATAAGCTATAGAAAGCTCAGGAAGTTTTGAATAAGTAACAATATTATACCCACACCAAATCTGGATTGAATGAACATAAAGTTCAGAGTTTTTCCACATATATATATACTGAGGTTTATCTGCCAAACCCTACACATTATGAGTTTCTGTCAGTCATATAAAGTTAGCAACCTGAGTTGATCCGCGCAACCAAACAACCTAGGAGTATTCATATCATCCTATCTTAATAACCCCCGGTCATTTCTATAAATGACGGTACAAAAACCCCGGTCAGCCTGTTACCTTTCGGTCATTTCTTGGTTATGTTTGAACAATAAATCATAACTTTTTTAACAATAGATATCATAAATACTATATCACAATATCATATCTGGTAAATAGAAGACATGCATTTAATAAATAAATTAATTGAAGCTAGAAAACTTGCATTTTAAATATAAAGTTTGCACAAAGTGCAGAAAAACTTGTTTGTACCGTCGATTACTGTTATGCAATCTAATATAGCTTCAATTGAAAGACTTATTATTTATAATATCGATCTCTACAGTAGAATAATATCATCATATATACTATTGTTAATTACAGTCATAATATATATTAACACAATGCCACATATTGTAAGACCCCAGCTTTTATAAATAAAGATGAATTTTCTATAAATATTATTTTTGAATATTATGGAATAATTTGATATAATGTTATAGTTGTGGGTAATATTTATAAATTTTGCAAAGTATGCAAGTGGTTATATTATATTCGATTGGGTCTGGGGAATATTCGGTTTAGCAGGAATATTCGTATAACTACTAATCATTGGTGGACCCCTACAATGTAATTATTGTCGGGTTGAGAAAGCGGCAAAAATATGTTATTGAAATAACGGCGGAAGTTTTACCGTTGATCTTGTTGAACTACTTTCGGTAGTAAAAAACAATGATAATACATGTGGTTGCATAAGAGTAGCACACGGTATTGATTATTGATGCTTATGTGAGAAGTCACTCGGTTTGATTCCATTATCATCATGAATTATTATAGCGATAATGACTTTTTTTTTTTTTATTATTATTAACGTAATAAAAGCGAAACATCTTTTATATAAAACATAATACTTTATTAAAGTTATTTTATAAATAAAATATATTATATTTTATTATGCATAGTGTTGCATAGTGTTTTGCATAGTGTTTTGCATAGTGTTTGCATAGTAAAATGTTTTTATATAAATAGAATATATTATATTTTATTTAAAAGATTTTGCTTTAAATATGGACCGTCGATTAAAGTAAATCAATCTGGATATTCATGGATTAGTTACTATGCATTCCATTTTCCTATAAATAGAAGCTCATTCCTTCATTATTTTCTTACGAATTCATTGAAACTACAGAGAGAGAATTATATAGAGAAGCTATAGAGAAAGTTATAGAAAGAAGAAGAGTATTCTCGCTACTTCACTACTTCTATATTCAGGTTCTTTTACGGTGTAGAAGGGTGTTATTCTTTCTTCTTGAAGAGAACTTACATTATTCCATTCACTATTATTACATTGGAATAACTCTTGTAAAAGTGGCATACCCTATACATAACTTTGATACTGTGAGATACCCTATACTTGGTGAAATCCTTATGTTATTCCATTGCTTATTATTACATTGGAATAACTCAGATACTGTGGTTTACCCTATACTTGGTGACATTCTTCTATTATCCTGTTGGAACATCCTGCTCGTGTGTTTTACAAGGACTCGGTTAAAATCTTTATTATTATTCATTGGAACATCATGCTCGTGTGTTTTACACAGGACCGGGTTCCGCTTTTTATCATCTCCGTTGGAATATCCTATCTCGTGTGTTTTACACCGGATCCGGTTCCATCTTTATTATTACATTGGAACATCCGCTTGCCGGTGTGAATTTCACGACTCGTTCCGTTATTATTATTACGTTGAATAACTCCGCATACATGCAAGTACCGCATGCATGGTGATTTCTTTTGTTATTCCATTCTTTATTATACCCGGTTGGTTAAAACTTTGACTTCTATACTCCATGAAATTAGTAGAATATCCTCGATATTTGCGTTTCATCAAAGATCTTTTCATGAAAATATTCTTCCGATCATTCTTGAATTTTACTCTAAAAAGCGAGATCGTGTTGACAATTTGGACGTTAATAATTCTCGGATAAAATAATTCTTGAACTTGTTTTATTGAATTCTTATATCATTGTCATCATCCTCATGTTTATATTTTTTTTAAAGTCATCTCGTGGCTGTAGAGCATGGATGGACTTGGTATGATTATGACCGAGGATCATTCTTGTAATCATGACCGTAATGTTACAAATGATGTGGTAAAAATCCTCAAATTGGTCGTAGTGCATTGATGGACGATTGTTGGCATGATCATGACCATTAATGAATACACAACTATTCTTGGCCCGTAGTGCGGTGAATAATTGTAGTCGTGATACTAAAGAATATCCTGGTCAGAAAAGTGTGGGGTGATTCGATGATGTGGATTATTTATTAAAGTCGAGTCTCAAATTTATAACAAATGATGAAAACCTTTTAAATCATAAAAGATAGTAGATTTTATTTTCTACTTGACTCTTTTAATGGATCAGATATTCATCACCGCAGTTAAACCTGGTTGTTCATTGTATTTTATCGGTTTAACATTGTTGAAGACTATTGATAATTTATTCGCATTATCTTAGTCATAATATTTTTCTTCGGGCTAGTTGAGCTCACCCTTTCTTTCACTTTGTTCTCTTGTGAAATGAGAATATATTTGGGACGAAGCCTGGGAAACGAGTGATGGTCCGAAGATAAGATTAGTAGTCCTCACTATTCGTGAAATAGTGTGATAATAATTGTAATGAGGACTTTTGTTTGAGTTTGTATAATATCTAGTAGACGATATTTGTATTTAAACTCTCACGGCTTTATGTCGTATTATACAAGACAGTTATGTTAATAAGTTGTATTTAAATTACGTACCATGTAAGACGCGACCCAAGATGGGTGATGTATACCTAATTTTGGGGGCGTCACACATATCCTTAACAATTACTAAAACACATAAGACCTGATATCAAGTCAAACTATTTCAGTCTGATTTGAGCTCGGTACTATTTCTATGTCCTTATTGCCCTATCAGATAATATCGATTTTATTTTCAATTAAACTATACTCTAACACTTCAATATTGTCTTAGATAATTTAATTATCAGTCATAGTATTTTTCACAAGCTCATAATAATTTTCAAGTAATTATTATCATTTATAATGATTTTTCAATCATTAATATCATTTTAATATTATTTAAATATCAAGTAATTTTATTATCATTAATATTTAATTAATTTCAAATATTAATGAAATATATGTCCCAATATTAAAAGTTATTTATTATAACTCATAATATTTTTAATACTTACTATCACCTTTAAATGATTTTAAAATATTTAAAACCATTATTAAATATATGCCATTAATATTAAAATATTAATGTATTTCATATCAAAATATTAAAACTTATATTTTATAATATTTTTAAAACCCATAAATTATTTTTATATGATTTTTAAACATTAAAACTATTTTTACATAATTTATTTAATTCAACTATTAAATAAATTTATTGTCATTAACATTAATTTATTAATGAAATCCATCCCAAAATATTAAAAGTTATTCAATATAACTTAGAATATTTTATAATACTTTAATACATTTTTAAATGATTTTTAAAATATTAAAATCATTTTAAGTAATTTATTTAATATAATTATTAAGTAAATTTAATATCATTAATATTTAAATAAATTAAAATATTAATGAAATATAACTCAAATGATTAAAAGTTAATTTGTATACCTTAAAATAATTTTTACAAATTATTTATGAATTTCCCATAATTATTTTCTATTTTATTCTAATTATTTTAATTAAATAATTTATTTTCACTTAAACCGTCGCTAAAGAGCCTATCGTGACGAAAACTGTCGCTATAGGTGTTCTTGAGCCCTCAAGAACATTCAAAACCAGTATCATGGTACCTAGTTTGACCAGCTTTAATTCTTTGATCTTGATGTTTCTAGGCATGAAGGTGTACTAGCTATGTAGTATTGATGTAATACTACAAGCACAAACAAAGTTCGGGGTCAAACTACATCACAACATGAGGATATAAAGCATCAAAGTTGATGTCAGTCACGTTCTTCATTTTCTGGAAATTCCAGAAAATGAAACCAGTGTGAGGGTCTTATTTTGGATCTTAATAACTTGGATTCTGGGCTTTTATTGTGTGTTAAAGTGTAACACTTATGTAGTATGTATGTCAGGGTACAAAAGTAAGACACTTTTGTAGCTTAACAACATCATGGAAGAAAGATATGGCTTGGTCTAAGTACCAACTAGAAACAGTTCTTGATGTTTTTTGGATTTTCCAGAAAGTTCATAAGTCAGTTGGTCAACAAGTTTTGACCATGAATATCTTTGATCCTGTTGATGATTTAGGTGTTCTAGTGTCATGGTTTGGTAGTCCATATATCAGAGTATATCAATGATACACTCTAATGGCCTAACAACTTAACAACTGTAAGATCTAAGACATGAAAAATGGATGTCAGACATTTCTGGGTTTTCTGGGTTTTCCAGAACCCAGTTTCTGTGACTGGTCAACCATGTTTGACCATGAATAACTTGTGATATAGACATTCTATGAACTTGATTCCAGTTCTAGGGTACTTTCTTAATGGCATAGTACATCAATGATACACTTAGTCATCCTAACATCTAACTGGTTAAGATCTAGAGGCTCTGACATTTGACTATCAGACCTCATTTTAGGGTTCTTAACTGTTTTCTAAAATTTCTATTTTCATACACTTAGATGTTATGGATTCATGATGTATCATCATAGATCACTAATAACATCATATGGCATTGTTAGTTCCTAGTAGGCACAATATAGATCTAGAAGGGGGGGGGGGTTAATAGACCCTTTTTAATTTCAAAAACTTTTCTCTTTTATTTCGTATAGCTAATGTTTTAGCATATGACAAACATACGAATCTTTTCAAGCACATCGGAATAAGTAAAAGATCCTCTTCATTGATATATTCATAATCATACATACATTGTTCTTAGAGTTAGTTCAGTTGTAAGCAGTTAAAACATATATAGCAGTTAATAGTACATAATGTAAATGACATAAAGTAAAAGACACAAGGGGTTTTAAGTGGTTCAGAGACTCAAGCTCCTAATCCACTATTCTACTTTCAACTAGCCGAATTTCGACTAAAGAAGGGCAGCACCCTGAATCACTAAGATTTCTTCAAGGCCAGCAACCTTGGGACTTCAGTTCACTAAGAACTCTTCAAGGCCAGCAGCTTTGGAACTTCTCTAGTTCCTTAGGAACTCTTCAAGCCCAGCAGGCTTGGAACTTCATTTAGTCCCTACGGATAAGGACCCCTCAGGGCATGGCTTCTTGTTGTTGTTGTTGGTTGTGGTGTTGAGCTGCTAAGATGTCTTTAAGCTTGATCATCTTTTTTACTTAGCAGCTTGGTGTGGTCCTCTTTGTATTCGGCTTCGAGACTGGACCACATCATCTTTGGTGCAACTGATCTTCTTCTGTTCTGCTCATCTTCATGTAGTGTCAGCTGTGCATCATCACCATTTCCTGAACCCTTCTTAACATGTTGGCAGACATGGTTCTGCACGTGCTCTACTTCAGCTTTGGGTTCATGGTGAATCATAGAGTGGCTTTTAGGATCTGCCTTGTGTTTTGCCACTCTTCTGAATGCTATCTTCTTGTCCTTTTCGGCTCTTAGCTTAGATGCCAATTCAAGTGGCATTCTCATCTTTGTTGAGTGAAGCTTTGGTCTGTTTAAGTCCTTTTTCAAAGCTGCTTCACTTCCACCTTCGTAGTCTCATTGTCACTGAGACTTGTTCAATTTAAGCTCAGGTGGAACTCGTAGAGTCAACGTTAGCATTCTACCAACTCAACGATTCTGCAACATCGCAATCATCAACAACTCTTGATCATTGAAGCTCTGGCTTATTTATACTCCATCCCAATCTTCCTGTTGAGAAGTAGCCATTAAATGCTCTTTGAAATGCTTTGCAGATCTCGAGTTATTCGGTGTAGACTGCAGATGTGATATGACATCTCCTTTTTTGACTTTCTAACACTGCAGTCTACTTTTTCACCTACCCCGTCAGATATGTTACTTCTATGTCTTGGGCAAGTCGACGACATTATTTCCTTCTTCTAATTTCTCGATCAGAGGTTGTCCTTTTGCATTGATGCTCTCAATAAGCTCTTGTCCGAATATCAACCATTAGATTGAACCGTTCCCAGTGCTTCAATCTTCAGTTGTTCGAACTCTACGATTCTGATGCATGTCTTCTTGGACCTTATCGTAGTGTCTTGTTAACTGGTAGAGACAACCCTACGATCTTGAAGAGTGTTGATTGCATCTTCAATGTAGAACACCTCTTCCTTCTCTTGTACAGTGCTTCAACACTTTTTTTTGCCTCGACAGTTTTCAGATACTGATGGCTTGACTTATTTATTCTGGGCCCTTCTGAATAGCAAGACACTTCAGATTTGTGGTGTGTCAAGCTCTCTTTCTCCTTGTGATCTCCCGTTCACTCATCATCAATGGACTGACCCAATGCTTAATCACTTTAGCCTTGTTCTTCATAGGCTGACCAGTGTCTCTATGTATACTCCATCAGTTCTTTCTTTGTTTGGCAAACACTACGATCCTGGTTGCTTCCAAGATCGTCGTCTTTACATTCACTGACGATGACTCATCGCCCTTTGCCGACTTTCCTTAGTCGCCATCAAGTCTTTTTCTGATCTCCTTGTGGAAGACTTCATCTCGAATGGCTTCACAACTCAATCTGGATGCTGATTGGGTTGATGCTTAGATCTTCTGTTAGCTTGTATGCCATTCGTTGAGTGCTCTCTGGTTTCCTTTAGATGGGATGTATCTTTGTAGTGTCAACCAGAGGCTTGATTCCTTTTTATATCCTGGGAGTGCTCATTTGTTGAGAATTGTATTTGCTCTACAATTCTGCCATTGCATTGTAAGCACATCTGTTGAAGTCTTAGTTCTACACTCTACGATTCAGCTTCGGCTGTGCAGACACTATGACTCCGAGATCAGATCTTGACACTCTACGATTTTTGTCATTGTGCTTGTTGTCTTCATCTGATCTTGCTCGACTACGATCTCTGCCTCTAATATGATCAAGAGACTCTACGACGACTCGAGTGTAGTCTACGATTCTCGACAACCCGGCAGATGCTCGGTCAGCTCATAGGCAGGCTGTTTCTACGATTCTGAACATGACTTCCTCAGCAGACTACGGCCTTGAGGAAGTTCTCCTCGACACACTACGATCATTCCTCGTCTCTCCTGGCAGTCTGCGAACTCCGAGATCTACTAACTTGCAGACTACGATTCTGCCTCGATAGCCATCGAGTTTTCCTGGACTCTTCTGGCAAACTATGATTTCTGGTGCAGTGCTCGACGATCAGACAAGCCTAACTATTACATCATAAGATCAACCTAACATGCTTGATCTTTCTATATTTATAGTCCTTGTACATCATTTCTTTTTAAGGACTTTAACAAAGCTGTTTTGCTTATGTAGGATCAACCTAACACATTTGATCAACTCATTCTAAGTCCTTGTACATATGTTTATATTATCTATCAAAGGACTTTACAGCTTTTCTTAATGCAAGCATACTTGCATATTGATTATATATATATATATATATATATATATATATATATATATATATATCATAATCAAATCATATGTAAATAGGAATATCATTCACATGTTTATTCCTGACAATCTACCCCTATTTGATTATGACAAAAACAATAAGTGCATATGCATGTTATAAATGAATCTTATATACAGTGAGCAACTGTATTTCTAAAACAGATTATCGTGAATGTCATTTATAAGAATATGGAATTTAATACACTATGACATTTTACATCCTGGATCCATAATATACCTAACTAGTTAGAGATGTACCTCTTTGGTTTCATGTATGCTTCCAGGATGTATGTTGATCAGTTATTCATCTGTTTGACATTATTTCTTCGTCTTTTGGTTCCCTCTCATCCTTGGCAAATACAGGCTCATCATCCTTTGGCTCCCCCTCAAATGATGACCCAACTTCTTCTTCTTCTTCTATCTTCTTCTTTGTCTTCTTCTCTTGTTTCCTTTTGCTTTCCTTGACTTTTTTTGAGTGCCTCTTAATCTACCTCTTTCTATGCCTCTTTTTCTCCCCATTTTTGTCAATATTAATCACTTGGGAGAGCTGCTCCATGTTGGATATTAGTTGTTCCATCAGGTATGAGGAGTTAGCAACTTCAAACTTGAGTTCCTGTTTGCTTAGCTCAAGTTGCACTGAGAAAGACTGATTCATGTTGTCAATCTTGTCTGAGAGAACTTGGATTTGTTCTTCATTTGCCTTCTTTGCTCTTAGTGCATCTTCCTTCTGATCATTCATAGCCTTTAGATAGATGTGATCTCTTTCTTTGATTTTGAGAGGTACATCAGTCATGTTGTTGTCAAGCCCGCTCGAATCAGATTATCTCCCTCGCTTCATCAAGATCATCTTTGATTCTTCACTGATTAGAGATATCTTTTTGACCAGCTCATCAGAGTTTTTCATCAACTCCTGCTCCATAGGAATTTGGTCATCTGTTTGGACAACCTTTTGTTGAGCATCAGATTGGACTCTACGATTTTCATCCTTGGACAGATTTTCGAAAGTGTTGAGAATCTGAATGATCGTTGAGTACCAATCGTTGTTTGAGAATGAGGAAATGTCGGGCAACTGTGACAGCCCCGAATCTGAGGTCCCGAATCACCGCGGATCTGGTTCGATCATTCTATACAACATTACTATTTGCGGAAGATATAAACATAAATTGTTTATACATTAAACTTAAATACTTTTCTCCAAGGTCGAGTAACCTTAACTTATACACAATACATAACTTATTTAACTTGTCTAACACATAACATTATTTGACTTAAACTCATATTAATATATAATACTTATACAAAACTAAACGCGCATATTAACTTTAAGTTGGATCTGTTTTTAACCTTTCCTTATATCCGAAGCATTCACCTTAATCTGCAATGTTTTATCATGATATAGCAAGGGTGAGCATAAAGTTGCCCAGCAAGTTTAAATTCAACAATATAACGATATATCATGATTGAAATGATTTGAATAATTGGCTGACTATAATTCAATAATATAATTGTGAACTAGCAGAAACAAATTTATGACTGAACAAGTATTATACATGAACAAATATATCTGAACTAACTAGTAATGAAGGTGATCAGCCTTTCATACCTGACTTATACATGCAATATGTACATAGTACAATTCATGGCAACCAACAATGATTAACCATAAGCTTATCCGAAAGAAACAACTCTTAGTAGAATTAAGTTAAATACCATTTATATTCCAAAAATACTAAATATTTATAAAATATACTCTAAATAATTAAAAACTATTTTTCGGACTTTGAAATAATTTTTCGGAATTTAGTTAGTATTTTTAATAATTAATAACCATTTATTTCTATTTATTTATTAAAATAAATCATTTTCGGAAATTAATAATTAATTTCTTAATTAAACTGTCGCTAAAGGTACCTATAGTGACAAAACTGTCACTATAGGTGTTCTTCAGCCAACCCAGATATTCATAAGCTGCTAACAGGTTGCCTAGTTTGACCTCAATTAAAACAGTGTAGTCGATGATTTCTGGGATTGGTTTTCCACTAATGTTGTAGTATTACCGACACACTACAAGCTTAATCAATATTCATGGCTAAAACATAACTAATCTGCAAGATCCAAGCTCTAGAAGAACGTGTCAGAGCTATTCTTCATTTCTGGGTTTTCCAGAAATGAAGAACAGTTGCACGGTACCAATTTTGATTCTCTGTAACTTTGATTCTATAGCTTGTTTGTGTGATCTAAGCGTTTACATCTCTAGTATACCTGTCAGGCTACAATATAGAAGCATTAATCTGTCTAACAACAACTCCAATGAACAATAAAATCTGGTCAAACCTTGCCCCAAAAATCAGCTGATGAAGATCTGGGTTACCCAGAATCTTCATCCAGCGTGATGGTCAACGCATGTTTGGCCAGCTAAAACTTTGTGTCTATACAAGATCTGGTACATATAAGGGCTTGGATGGGTAGTATTAATGTCAGAGTACAAGATCTATGCCCAAACATAGCCATTAACTTTAACAGTGGCAAGATCAAAAGCCAAGAACAACCTGTCGAGCTACCTTGAACTTTTCAAATTTGCCGAGAAAGAAAATTCAGGCTTGGTCAATGGCTTTTGACCGCATATATCTTCTGATCTAGACATGATCCGGACTTGGTTCAAGTACCGGATCAAAGACCATACAACATACTACAAGTACAAAAGCTTAAAACACATAAACAGTTAATAAGAGAAGAATCTAGAGGCTCGACTTTCTATTGTCGGGCTATTTTTTTAGTTTTCAGATTTGAGAAATCTTTAGATTCGAGCATCTAGATGATATGGATCTGAGTTTTGACAACCCGGATCATCAAATGACACTCTAATACACAACTCTAATCAACAACTAACATTAGATTACATGACTTCAAAAATTAGGGTTTATACCTTTTTAGCTTGGATTCTTAAATCTGATCTTGATGATTTGATCTTGTCAAATGAAGGACTGATTTTGGCTCATCTTATCTCACTCACTCACTCTAGATTTCGAAGTTGGAAGAGAGAGAAGGTAAAGGTTACTTTTCTAAGTAAAGTAAGAGAGGTTTCTTATTTTCTTAATTATAAAACTTTGATGCAATGAATATTGATGTTATATGGCTGATTGCTGAGATTGTAGCACATGCTAGGGCTAGGTTTTGGTGAGAAACTCACCTAAAAGTCAAGACCTACACACTAACTTTATAAAAAATACAAAAAGGCCATTATGGTCATTTTGATTATATATTTAATGGCATTTTTGTCAATTAGCCAAACCCTTAGGGTTTAGGGTTTGGAAAATTTAGGGTTTAGGGTTTGAATCCTTTTAGTGTTTAGGGTTTAACCCTTAATTTGCAATTTAATTTCTAAGATTTCTGAATTTAGGTTTTAAAAATAGAAAATTAATATTTCTAAATTATAATAAGAATTTTCTAATTATATTAAAATTTCTTAATCATAATTTAAATCTCGCTAATTAGGATTAACATTTCCTAATTACAATTGCTAATTAAGCAATTAGGATCGTAATTGGTCATTAGAATTTTTAACCCATAATTAGGGTTTTAATTATAACCATAATATTTCTAATTTATAAATTAGATTTCGTAATTAGGGTTTTCTAATTACTCATAACTTGAAAATTAGGATTAGTATTTCCTAATTAACATTACCATTATTAAATTAACACTTAAGTTTTCCCTAATTATAAAATTAGGGTTTCAAATCTCGAAATTAGGGTTTTCTAAATTTGAAATTAGGATTTGCTAATTAATTAAGCTTTAACCTAATTAATATTATAATTAATATCACTTAAGCAAAATAATTCTCCGTTAAGTTCCTAGATTAGGGTTTTAAATTTCTGAATTAGGGTTTCGGATTCCCGGAACTGAAATTACGGTTTCTAGAACCGGTTTTAGGGTTTCTTGTTAATCGTTAGGGTTTCCTAACCGAACGTTGACGTTTTTAATATATACTTAGGGTTTGTTACATATATCATTTATCTGGTCAACCCTTAACCCTTAACCACATATTGTACACATATACACAAAACATATACGCTTATTCCCTTAATCCTGAATAATTCACTTAAATCCTTCACTGAATTTTGAAATCCTCAAAATTCCTTATTAAAAATATTAAACGCATACACTTATTTTATGTTTAGGTTCAAATTTTGAACCCTAAATAAATTAATAAAAATAGATCCCTTGGCGTCAGAAAGTCCCGCAAAGTCAGAGTTGGTTGGAATGTAACACTCCTCATAGGTTTGGAAGGTTGGAATGTAACACTCCCCATAGGCTTCGGTGGTGGGAATGGAGCTCTCCTCGATTACTTGTGAGGTGGGTATGTAGCTCTCTTGTACAACATAATCAGTTTGTTTCCCAAGCCATTCATTGAGTTGTGTGTATTGGGACTGTGGTCCAAAATTTTTGGGACCCCCCTGTCGAGGTATTTGTTTCCCTCTTGCTTCGAAGTCGTATAGGGCATATTGGAAATCCCAATTATTTTTTTGCAGAACCAACTCGGGGAGGCAAATTTGAGTAAATCTTGAAAATTTATCAAGTAACGACTTTGCACTCTCAACTTTGTCGTATAAGATAAACACAAACAAATATTATTAACACTAAATATGAATAAATGTAATATTAAGTATTTACTCCAATAAATGATAAATTAAAGAAGAATATAATTTTATACCATTTGAATAAGGTGTTGTTGGTTGTAAATGGCCCGAGGCTCATAACAACGTATCGAGGGTAATTCACTGTCGAGGTTGGGTGGATTTTCCAACTTGTAATTTTCCTATACTAGACCATGTAATCATCTATTGGGACATAATCAGAAATTTCAGTTTGTTGTCCTTCGAGATGATCCATGTATGCCTCCCACCTCGAAATATATTCCCCTCTCAAGGCCATGCAATCCTCAACATCAATAAATTTAAACTTTTTCTCCTTCCTAAGGTCACCGTGGTTTTTGGTCATTGATGGTATGCGCCAGATGAACCCGAACTATCTCATCACACTGCGGCCCCAAGATCCGAAATTCCACAATATCAAAGTGGATCAAGGGGACCCCACCAGATCCCAACAACCTGCCTTCAAAATTAAATCCACTGATATCATCATCCCACATTATGTAAGGCCGCCAAACATGAATATCATAATAAATAGATAATGCATTCATTTCCTATCATTGAAACTTAATATAATAATAATAATATAAACATAATAATAATAATCTAGAATATAGATTTAAATAGAAAACCCACATATGTATTATATAGACTTACTAATAATAATAAATCGTAATATACTAATAATGCAAGAATATAGATTTTGGGGGATGGTGAAGTTTTAATATAAAGATATATCCTTGGTTGAAATTAACAGCTAGGCCCGTGGTGCTCGGTTGGTCATATGACGAGTGTATGGAGTTTGAGGTTGCAAGTTCGAATCTGTTTAGCAGCGAATTGCTTGAATAAAATCAATTTTTTCAATTTTTATTGTCACAAGTGTGAAAATGTTGTCTTAAGTAGGCTATTTTTTTTTCAATTTTTATTGCAAGTCGTGTCGACTGTCATTTGGTCGGGATTTTAATATTATTTTTATGCCGGTAGTATCATTTTGTCTTAGTAGGAATTTATTTTATTATTTTAACGTTAGTATCAATTGCTCTAGGTGGCCTTTATTTTATTATTTTAATGCATTTTAATGTGCTAAGTCATTACATATAATGGAGAAATGAAAAAAAAAAAAAAAAAAAAAAGGTAAAGTTACACAAGCTCTTAAGTAGGATTATTTTAATAATAAATAATCATTTTTATTTATTATTAATGTCTTTCGAAGTCATTCATATAATATAATTGAGAAAAAAAAAAAAAAAAAAAGGTAAAGCCGACACAAGCTCTTCCGGCCGGATTATTTTAATAATAAATAATCATTTTTTATAACTATACTGACAAGTTAATTTTACGTGGGCCTCCCTTATTAAAATATGTTTAGATAGACAGTAAATAATTACGCACAACAACCTCGTGGTTTCAACATTAAATAGAAAAGTTAATCGTAACCATCTATTCAATTTATCAACGGTCCAAAAGGGGTGTTGCAGACAAGACTATGTAGAGGGCTCTATATATATATATATATATATATATATATATATATATAGAAAAAAAAATTCTAGAAAATTGGTCAAAATCTTCAAAATTTCTTAGATTTTGTAAAAAAAAAATTGTTTAAAAACAAATCGATCGAAATCGAATAAAGGATCACTCGATTGGTCCCGATCTATCAAGAATCGATCTAAATGTAAGACTAATTTGTTAACTGTTTAAACAAAAATTCGTTTTCTTGAAGGTCCACTTAGACTCTAGCCTTACTTGCCTTAAATACATACCAGTAGATCTAAAGGTTCCTTTAGCCTTGACCGCTCCCAATCGAGACTTACAAACCGGCATTAATCGGGACTTAAGGCGATCTTGGGTGTTTTTACCACGAAGGTCCAGGCGATTAAAAGCGGAGCAAGAAAAATAAAAGTTTGGAAAAATATTTAAGTAAACAAATCAAACTGTTTTTAATCGAAACCACCGATAGCATCAAGAACCAACCGTGTGGCTCTGATACTATATAACAGCGGCGATAAGTTTTTAAATGAAAAACTTAGACAGAAAAAGAAAAGATTAAGAAGATGACCGGTGAATCGGTAAAGTAATCTCTTTCTTTTATTTATAAACATTTGAGGAAGGGATTACATTAATTCCTAGACTAATTGTTTAAGAGGGAAGATCGAAGTATTAACGACTTCGTCTTCATCTTTAACTAAGAAGATCGAAGCTGAAAGCTTCGTCTTCGGCTAACTCTAGAGAGAAGGGAGAGGACCTCGGAAGAGCTTTCTAGAGAGAGAAGCTCTGAGGCTATACTGAATTAAGCCTAAAGAAACTCTAACACTTGAGTTTCTTTAAATAGAAAACTGAAAAGTAAATTACTATTTGATTCACGCAGGAATCACTATTACATTAACTGAAGTAAAAATAATTTACTAAAGTAAAAGTAAAACGTAAGAAACATTTTACATTTACTTTTACATGGGTAAATGTAAGAAACATTTAACTAAAGTTAAAAATATTTAACTTAAGTAAAAGCAAAAGTTATTCTTTTACTTTTACTTTTACATTTTAACTAAAGTAAAAGACTTTTGCTTTAAGTAAAAGCAAAAAGTCGATGACGGTTGGGCCATCATCGCTTGGATTATTGAAGATGCCTCTGGCGCCTTCTTCTCGACTTCGTCCGTCTCTGGGTTTAGGAAGGTCTTCATTGATCATCTTCTCAGATGAGTCACCATCCCCTAACCATATAACAGCGACGATAAGTTTTTAAATGAAAAACTTAGACAGAAAAAGAAAAGATTAAGAAGATGACCGGTGAATCGGTAAAGTAATCTCTTTCTTTTATTTATAAACATTTGAGGAAGGGATTACATTAATTCCTAGACTAATTGTTTAAGAGGGAAGATCGAAGTATTAACGACTTCGTCTTCATCTTTAACTAAGAAGATCGAAGCTGAAAGCTTCGTCTTCGGCTAACTCTAGAGAGAAGGGAGAGGACCTCGGAAGAGCTTTACAGAGAGAGAAGCTCGAGGCTATCTTGAATTAAGCTTCAAAGAAACTCTAACACTTGAGTTTCTTTAAATAGAAAAAGCGAAAAGTAAATTACTATTTGATTCACGCAGAGAATCACTATTACATTAATCAAGTAAAAGTAATTTACTAAAGTAAAAGTAAAACGTAAGAAACATTTTACATTTACTTTTACATGGGTAAATGTAAGAAACATTTAACTAAAGTTAAAAATATTTAACTTAAGTAAAAGCAAAAGTTATTCTTTTACTTTTACTTTTACATTTTAACTAAAGTAAAAGACTTTTGCTTTAAGTAAAAGCAAAGTCGATGATGGTACGGGGGCCATCATCGCTTGGCCGATCAAGATGCCTCTGGCGTCTTCTTCCTTGACTTAAGTCCGTCTCCCCTGTGGATCTTAGGAAGGTTTGCATTGATCATCTTCTCAGACTTGGCTCAAATTGAGAAAGATTACTTATTTGAAGAGAGAAATCTAGATAAACAATTTTTTGTTTCGTCTAATAAAATTTATGAATGGAATATTGGCGGATTTAGCGAACAAGAAATCCTCAATAAGTTAAATCATATGTCCATGGTGGCAAACAGCTATCTAACTAAATTCAACACTCTAACTCAACCAGATATTGTTGAATTATTGGCTAGTGGATTTACAGGTATTCTCAGATCTTGGTGGGAAAAACATCTCACTAAAGATTCTAGATTATCTATAATCCATGTTGTTCAGTTAGATGCTGAAGGCAACCCGATTTTTAATGAAACTATAGGAATAGGGCCACCTGATGGAGTAAATACTTTGATTTATACTATAATAAAACACTTCGTAGGAACCCCCAGTAACATCACTGAAAGAATCCACGATCAGCTGAGTAATCTCACTTGTCCCACTCTAAGTGACTTTAGATGGTACAAAGATGTTTTTACTTCTAGAGTTATGATGAGAAATGACAGTAATAAACCTTTCTGGAAAGAAAAATTTGTTAATGGTTTACCGTCCTTATTTGCTCATAAAGTTCGTGAAGAACTTAGTAAAAATTTATGATATATTGATTATGATAATCTCACTTATGGTGACATAATCAGTTATATTCAAAAATAGGATTAAAATGTGCATTGATTTTAAGTTAGCCAAACAAGCTAGTAAAGACAAGAAGAAAGCTAAATATGAGCTCGGAATATTCTCATGAAAGCAATATGGTTTACCTCCCGTGGCTCCTTCTGCAAGCGAAAACACAGCATAAACATATTGACTCTCACGAAGTCATAGGACGTCACAAGAAAAGACGCATCATCATAAAGATAAGAATCAAGATAATTATTATAATAAGCCCACACCCATTAATAAAAAAATGAATAAAAGAACTAAAAATTTGATAAAAGTAAAATTGTGTGCCACAATTGTGGGCAAAAGGTCATTATAAAAGTGAATGCAAAATAAAAAGAAGTTGTTGTCGGTTAAATATTACAATGTTTAAGATATTTGAATATATACTAGAGTTAATGAGAATAGAAAATGAAGTTAGTAATAATGAAGACTCTAACATTTCATATTCCTCTGATACTAACAGTGAAAATAATTCAAGCAATAGCACCGACGAAGTCACCATCTGTACTAATAATTGCAATGAAAATTGTTGCACTAAAAAGATTAATGTAATTAACAAGGACGATGAAGAGAGTTCTTTGTTAATTGACTTAATTAGTAAAATCACCGATCCTAAGTTAAAAGCCCAATATGTAAAAAAGCAAGCTAAAGGATTTATTAACTAAAGATAATAGAGAAAACGATAAGTTTATTAAAGCTAAAGAGAAACCAATTTTTAGTCTTAATAAAACTTTGGAAAGATTTAAATCTCCGATTAAAGAAGTCGAGTCTTCCGTAATTAAAATCGAAGTTAATAAATTAAAGAAAGAAATTGCTAATTTAAAAATAGAAGTCTCTATTCTAAGAAAAAATTTAGATAAAAGGCACGATCTTGGATCAATGATTCCTCATCCAAATGATGAAAATCACGATGAACCGTAATCATCTGGTACTAAAGATATTTCGGACTTATTTATTCAAGGTCTTTCACTTAAAAGAATTAAAACATCACCATTCGGAAATGGTATGTTTCTATTAACCTAGTTGTGGATAAAAACTTTTCAATACAGCTTACTTCGCCTTGGTCGATACAGGTGCAGACTTAAATTGTATCCAAGAAGGTCTAATCCCAACTAAATATTACAAAAAAAATAGTGAAAAATTGAATTAAATTTAATGGTAGTCAAATGGAAATAAAATATAAATTACCTAAAAAGTACATATTTGTCAAGATAATATGTGTTTCAAAACATCTTTTGTTTTGATTCGCAATCTTACAGACAAAATTATTTTGGGTTTACCATTTATATACTTATTATACCCATTTACGACTAGTAATGAAGGATTAACCTGTAAACATTTAGGAAAGAAAATAACATTTAAGTTTCTTATTAAACCAAAAGAAAGAGATTTAAAATACATTCAAGAAGAATCCATTTCCAAATCATTGAATTTAATAAATCAGAAATCACACATTTGAATTTCTTGAAAGAAGAAATCAAATATAAAAGAATTGAAGAACAACTTCAAAATGAAGAGATTCGGTTAAAAATTGAAGAATTAAAAACCTACATGAAGAATAACCTTTGTTCTGATTCCCCCAATGCCTTTTGGCATAGAAAGAAACATATGGTTAGGCTTCCTTATGCTAAGGAATTCAAAGAACATTTAATTCCCACTCAAGGCTGACCTATTCGGATGAGTCATGAACAAATGGAGTTATGTAAAAATGAAATCAATGATCTCCTCAATAAAGGGTTAATTAAACCCAGTAAATCCCCTTGGTCTTGCTCTGCCTTTTATGTCAACAATGAAGCAGAAAAAGAAAGAGGTGTACCTCGTTTAGTTATCAATTACAAACCATTGAACAAGGTCTTAGAATGGATTAGGTACCCCTTCCCAACAAAGACGACCTTATCAATAGGTTAAGTAATGCCACCATTTTCGAAGAATTGACCTTAAATCCTGGGTTTACGGCAAATTGCCATTCATCTTGATGATCAAGACAAAATAAAGATTCACCACTCCGCTTGGACATTATGAATGGAATGTTAGGGGCATTTGGCCTAAAAAATGCTCCAAGTGAATTTCAAAATATCCTCAATGACATATTAAACTCTTTCAAACCATTTTATCGTTGTTTATATCGACGACATTCTCGTTTACTCCAAGACTATGAAGAACACGAAAAAACATTTAAAATCGTTCTTCACTACTATTAAAGTAAATGGTCTTGTTCTTTCTCCTTCCAAATGCAAATTTGTTTCAGTCCAGAATAAGGTTTCTTGGTCTTAATATCTTGATGGACAAGTTGAAATTTATTGAACGAGCTATTCAATTCACGACAAGTTCCCGGATAAGATAACCAATAAAACCCAACTGCAGAGATTTCTTGGCTCATTTGAATTATATAGCAAGTTCTACAAGAATCTCGGGAAGATTTGCAAACCTCTTTTTCAAACGTTTGCAAAATAATCCTCCACCTGGATCGACATTCATACTACCGCAATCCAACAAGTTAAAAAATATGTCAAGACATTGCCCGCCTTGGCATTTTCAATGATTCAAACTTTCAAAATTGTTGAGACCGACGCCTCGGATATTGGATTCGGAGGCATTCTTAAACAAAAGTTAACATCCGATTCCCCGAACAAATTGTTCGGTTTCATTCCGCAAGCGTGGAATAGTACACAATCAAAATATAGTACTATTAAAAAGAAATTCTTTCATTGGTATTATGTATTAATAAATTTCAAAATGACTTATTAAATCGAAATTTCGGTTCGCATTATTATAAGTCAACCAAGTACATTTTAGTAAAAGATGTTGAAAATTTAGCCTCTAAGCATTCTTTTCGCTAGATGGCAAGCTTTATTAAGCATTTTGATTTTGATATTGAATACATTAAAGGAAAAATAATTCTATTCCGATTTTCTTACCAGAGAATTTATTCATACAGTACTATCTGATTCGTCATGAGTCTCAGAGGTTCATCCTCCTCTCGTGGTAAAATGCCGCGCCTAGTGGCCCAAATAATCAACCTAGAGGTACCTTAGTCCCTCACCCGCCACTACCCCTGCCTATCACCAAACAAATTTTTACATTCTTGGGACAATCCCCAAGCCTTACAGTTCAGCCTTAGTTAATAAAAGAGAGGGAGAGGACCTCGGAAGAGCTTTCTAGAGAGAGAAGCTCTGAGGCTATACAGTGTGATCTTTAGGGCTTTTATTAAGAGCATGGACATTCAAATTAGTCTTCATGGTCTTATAATAAATTCTATAGATTAGAGCAATTGGTTGAGAACCTTCAATCATTTGTGTAATTTCTCCTGCTGTTTTAATATTCAATGTTAAAGCTTTTAATAGGTGTTGATCACTTAGACTAAGTGTGAAGTCAGGAAAGCAATTAAAATGGATAGGACCATTGTGCAGACTGGCTTCCATAGCACCTATTATGCTTGGATAATAATTCAAAAATCTAGCATCTCTGAGACAGAGGTAGATACTTGAATTAATTCCTTTAATATTCAATGGTTTAACTGCTACTTGAACTAGACCTATGTGGATGAAATTATAACCCTTTTTTCTATGTTTTTTAATAACATCTGGGGAAAGAAGGCTACAATTTTCATACTCTTTGTTAATAGCATAGACCTTTTCAACTGTTTTAACATTATAATCTGTTTTAAAGTTATCTAAAAATGTTGACTGATAAATTTCTTTGGGAGAAATTCTGGGTATATTCCAGTTATGTAAAACTTGACTGATATTTTCATAACTGTTTTCTTCCTGATTAACTATGTCTGGTAAAGGTTGCAAGGTTGACCTATGACTAGCTGAGGAGTTAGATCTAAATAACCTACTCATTATTACTGGGTTCAAAAATTATTCACTCTTTATCTTCCATTCGCACCCTCTTACGGGTAGACTCATACCTATTGTTCTTAAACCCCTCACCGCTTGCAGACAAGAGACTTACTAGGGTTGACAAATAACAAGGTGTTCTACTGAAGAAGTTAGGTGACTTCGATAAAGGATGAAATGATTTTTGAAAAGCAGCTTTTAATGAAGCAAATCGAGAAGATCTTCTTCGGGTCGCTAGAACAGAGAACAACAACTTGGCTCGATACCATCGGGGAAGGCGAAAGAGAAAGAGAACAGAAAAACAGAGAGAGCGCATACAAATAAAAACACGGTCTTTATAAATAAAGTAATCGAATTGTAATAATAATACAAGCTATATACAAACTAAGAACCGAAAATAAAACAAGTACTTACTTAATTTAAAACATTTAACTAGAGAATTGGAGAAGAGAGGTTAAGTAGTCGACGTGAGGTAGAAACTAAAGATTCTTCCGAGAGAGAGAGCTCGAGTCTTTCTAAGTTTCAAAACCGATTTGCTAAATGAGCTCGCCTTCCTTTTATAAACAAGGAAAGGAACTGTTACATTTACTTGGGTAAAGTAAGAAACATTTCACTTAGGTAAAAGTGAATTACTAAAGTAAAAGCAAAAGTAAAAGCAAGTTACTAAGGTAAAAGCAAAAGTAAAAGTATGCATAAGCAACCGTTGATAAGCAGTGCTAACTTTTGACTATTACGGATGCTTCGCCGACAACTTTTGACTCGACTCGCTTTCGGTGGAAAAGAGCCTCTTTTTCTTTGTTGAGCTACTTTAATTTGGAAAGTGGAATCATTTATTTTCGCAAGGTGTAATCTTGGATAATGAACGAAGAATCGTCACGGAAAGAAAGTCGCTAATCGAAAAGTAATCGTCACGGAGGCAGTCTTGGTGGAAACGAAAGAAGGGGTCAGATCAGATGTCGTGCAAATGGGTCTGGGAATCACGAAGGTTGATGGTGCCGTAGGGATCGTGATGCAGACCATCATCTTCGCAAATCGCTAATCGAGTCATTCGGGAAGAAGCCGAGGAATGCCTAGAGGCTTCTTCGTGTAACTCATCAATTCTTTTATTGAGGGCTTGAGCAATAAGTTTTAACTCACCACTAGGAGCAATCTTTGAAATCGTAAATGCTACGGGAGCAGGAGGATCCTATAGATCTGGTTTTTGACTTAGATTCTTTTGAAATCTTTTTCGACTTGAGGAAGAGGGTTCTAAAGGAATGGCTTTAAAATCCTTAGCTTTGAATGATCGGGAATTCGATCGAATCGAATAGGGCAACAGAAATTCTTGTTGAACACGACCAATGATTCTGTTAACGTCGAACTTATCCCACCACTGATGTAGAAAAAGCGGGGAAAGTCGAGGGAGTGGATCGTAGATAATCGCCGAATTACTAGCAACAGAGGGTGGAGAAATACCAGATTGCCATTTGAGGATCCAGGGAAACTTTGTATTTACTAATGAAGAGGAGAGTGAGAGGAATGTTCTCATTCTTTGGATCTGGTTTACTATTATTAGCAAAATGGGTAACTTGGACCTTAAGGGGGTTCGGGAAGGAGGTCGTGGGTAGAACCATGCCTATACCACCAGAGGACGAACAAATAAGGATTGGACTTTTGAATTTATGATCGAACCGAATAAACCAGAATGACTATGGGACTCGTTACGATGAAGGAGAACCTATACCAAAGCGCCAATATAATCATAAAAGCAAAAGGGATTACTATGACCAGAGAGATCCATTAGATCGGAGGATTTTTACCCCAATCGTAAATCTGAAGGAATTGTTTAATATACAAAGAATGATAAAGAACTTTTGATTTATCATTGTTTGCATAAATTGGTTTGATATTTCTTCGACTTCGCTTTCAAGGAGAATGTCCTTATAATAAACAAGAGACTTATAAGGAGCAAATTTGGAGGAAAATGCCAACCGGGAGGGAAAAGCGGGCAAAGAAGCTTAAGCTGGATCATTTTTTGGCTTCATGTAAGGTTCAATATGAAACAAATAATGTTAAGAAGATGACCAGATTAAGAAGATGATAGGAGTTGGTCTCTCTGTTCTTCCTGTTCCAACTCCTGGAGGAGTTGGTCTAGAATACCAATTTCTGGTCATACTAGTATTATGGACGGTTAACTTATTTAACTGTTTCATGAATATCTTGCATGAGATGAGGTAGGCGATTCGACTATCGAATCGACTCATCGCTTTCATTATCGAGTTAATCGATCGATAATAGCAATAGTACCGCTTGTTTAGGTTCGGTCTTTGTTTTTAATTTTTAAATAAGCGATCAACGGCTCTTTGTAAGATCAACGTCTTTATTAGGTAAACCTAATTTTTCTCTATTTTCCGGTAGTTTTAATAGTGGTTGAACAATTTTTGACTCGGGTTTTAATTATATTTTCTTCAAATTTTTCTTCAATCTCGCCTAGCTGCTTTTCCTACGGTTGCTAAGTATTGGTTACTAAAATTTAAGCGTTTCTATGATTTTTTTTTTATCATCATTAATTCCATTGGAGATTTTAAATGGATGGCCAAGCATCAAGTATTTTTATTGAAATTAAGATGATTCTAAGGGTGGGTGACTAGGCGAGACCTTAGACTTGTCTTCTTTAACCCATTGAGTTTTAGTTATAACATTGCATTTATATTGATATCGCTTTCATACCAATCGTAGAATGTAATATTAATTTTTCACTACCAATAAATTTCTTCCATTTATTGACAATTTTATCTCTTTCTTTCTCGGTTGGGTGATTTTTTCTAAATTGATGTCTTTTATTTTTATTAGATTTGGAGTTAAAATCATTCACAAGATTAATCCAATCTAACACAAATTCTTTCTTAATGACACTTAATTGATTATTAATTGGAACATCAAAATCAGACTGAGTAGAAAGCTCAGAAGGAGTCGAAGAAGAAGAGCTTTCTTTCGGGTCGGGTAATTCGAGGGTGACAAGAATAACAAGGATGACTTGCTTGACCTTGATTTAAAATTCCTTTAACTTAATATCTCTTATGAAGGGTTACTAAGGACTTGTAATCTCTCTTCAGTGATTCATAGAAGGAGCCGCAGAACTAGAATAGTCCTCTATAATTACTGGTCTTCTAGAACGTTCAAAGCTAACTTTGACAGTTCCATCAGAAAATTTCCTTATGTTTTCAATGTTCACTACGTTGTTCACTACAGGCTGCTGTGGTATTTCACTTGGTAAAATCCATTGACTGGGTAATGTAATATCTTTCCATAGAATTGTTCTAGGGATCTGGAACAATTCTATGAGAAAGGGATCTGGGTAATGTTTACTTATTTGTATGGCTCAAATCTCTTTCTCAAACATAGTAGGGGATGGTGACTCATCTGAGAAGATGATCAACAGCACCTTCCGGCATCCACAGGAGATGGACCAAGTCAAGGAAGAAGACGCCAGAGGCATGTCTTAATCGGCCAAGCAGTGATGGCCCTGACCATCATCGACTTTTTGCTTTTACTTAAAGCAAAAGTCTTTTACTTTAGTTAAAATGTAAAAGTAAAAGTAAAAGAATAACTTTTGCTTTTACTTAAGTTAAATGTTTTTAACTTTAGTTAAATGTTTCTTACATTTACCCATGTAAAAGTAAATGTAAAATATTTCTTACGTTTTACTTTTACTTTAGTAAATTACTTTTACTTCAGTTAATGTAATAGTGATTCCTGCGTGAATCAAATAGTAATTTACTTTTCGGTTTTTCTATTTAAAGAAACTCAGTGTTAGAGTTTCTTTGAAGCTTAATTCAAGATAGCCTCGAGCTTTCTCTCTCAGAAAGCTCTTCCGAGGTCCCTCTCCTTCTCTCTAGAAGTTGGCCAGAAGACGAAGCTTTCGACTTCGATCTTCTTAGTTAAAGATGAAGACGAAGTCCTTAATACTTCGATCTTCCCTCTTAAATAATTAGTCTAGGAATTAATGTAATCCCTTCCTCAAATGTTTATAAATAAAAGAAAGAGATTACTTTACCGATTCACCGGTATCAGAGCCAAGTTGAGGAATGAAAAACATATATATATATATATATATATATATATATAAGTAAGTAAACACTCCAGACCGAAGTCTAGGCTCAATCGAGACATAACTCGATAATGATAGTCCATATATAAAATAATATATATATATACAAACTGAAATAATAATACGGACACTGATCAAGTCCGCAACACACTGTAACACGACTCTCAACGTGAAGAAGGGTGTGTGCAAAGATGAAGAGAAAGGCTTTAAAGTGTGTGAGAAGGCTTACAATTGACTGCCAAAGAAGACTTCTATATCTTTAAGTAAACACTGGCTTTTATAGGTACAAAAGAAGCTATATATGAGTTCACAGGTGTTTAAAATGAGAAAGCACTCAGTATGGGGTGAGTACAGAGCAAATTGGACAGGGCTTCCTCGCCGTTTTCTCTTGCAAAATGGCCACCCCAAGCCCTCTATTTATAGAGGGTGGAGCTGCAAGTGTACCAGAGGCTACCCGGGTTACCTCGGGTTTTTTGGGTCGGGTCGTCTCGTAGTACGTGCACTCGGGCACTGTAATGTTCGCTCGAACTTTTAGAAGTGCAATCCGGGCATCCGATTGAGGTATACAGGACCTATTTTGGACCGCCTTTGTCGAGAGTTGTACCATGGTATGGGATTAGAGTTTGTACGAAGTTATTGAAGATGGGACGATGCCCTCCAGTCTTCAAGCTTCAAATTCCATCTGTTACCCCGCACAATAGTCACTCGGGATTGATTTTCCTTGGCTCTTGTGGGACGTCGTTTGTGTAGAAATGTGATGAAATGTTGAGACGACGTGACGTGGCATCGTGTTGGCGATATGACGATGTTGCCCCTCACCGGTGTTATCGCTAGTTTGGGCTGATAAAGCAGACGTTGCTCAGGGCTTCGCTGAGATTGGACTGTTGCCATTGTTGAAGGTCCTCAGTGTCATCTATGAGGTGTGCCTGTCCTCCCGGTGTTATCTCCGGGTTGGTACTGAGTATCTCATTGTGAGCGCCGAGATTGAAGCTGGTTGCATTTGAAGCAAGCATTTCTGGGGTTATCGCCGAAACTGCATTCCTTGGGGTTATCACCAAGGTTGGTAGCTATTCCCATGATTGGGGACTGAGACTTGATACCTCCGGGTTATCTCCGAGATTAATCGGTCTACTCTGGTGTGTGTTCCGGTATTGTATCCGCATGCCTCGGGGTTATATCCAAGGTTGGAATTGTTACTCCCAGTGTGTGTTCTGGGTGGATGCTGAACTTCCGATAGTATCCGGAACGGATATGAACTGTCTTCCAGGGTTCTCTCTTGAAAGACGATTATGTCCTCCTGCAAGGTTAGTGACAGGTGTACAGAAAAATTTCGAGTGTCTACAAACATCACTGCCATATCTCGTTAAAATTGAACTTTTATACAAAAGTCAAACCCTTTGTATATAGGTGCAAACGAGGCATAACACTACTTCCAGACAATTGCACATAGACCCACACACACACACATTCAGATAAAAGTTTAAATTGGAAAGTGGCGGTAACCGTGTTATCACGGAAGTCGAGGGGTGCCGAACACCTTCCCTCTGCTTAATCAAGCCCCCGGACCCTAACGAATTTCGATTTTGCAAACCAGTTAAACAATGTCACATCACTAGGTCTTTGTGCAAACTTTTTCTCGGTTGAGTTGGTGCAACCATTTAAAAATACCAATTGGCGACTCTTACAGTCATATCATTGACATATACATGTCAGACCTTTTAAAACTTGTTTTTTTTCAAGCAAATCTCACCTAATATGATAACACCAAAAGACAAGAACATAAAGGGACAAATAAAAATCCCGACATTGACATACTACATAAATGTTACACTTTAACACACAATCAAAGCCCAGAATCCATGTTATTAATATCCAAAATAGGACCCTCACACTGGTTTCATTTTTTGGAAATTCCAGAAAATGAAGAGCATGACTGACATCAACTTTGATTCTTTATATCTTCATGTTGTGATGTAGTTTGACCCTGAACTTTGTTTGTGCTTGTACTATTACATCAATACTACATAGCTAGTACACCCTCATGCCTAGAAACATCAAGATCAAAGAATTAAAGATGGTCAAACTAGGTACCATGAAACTGATTTTGAATGTTCTTAAAGGCTCAATAACACCTATAGCGACAGTTTTCGTCGCGATAGGCCCTTTAGCGATGATTTAAGTGAAAATTAATTATTTAATTAAAATAATAAGAATAAAATGGAAAATAATTATGAAAAATTCATAATTAATGTGTAAAAATTATTTTAAGGTATAAAAAATTACTTTTAATCATTCGCGTTATATTTCATTAATATTTAAATATTAATGATATTAAATTTATTTAATAATTGTATTAAATAGATTAGTTAAAATGATTTAATATTTTAAAAATCATTTAAAAATATATTAAAGTATTAGAAAATATTTTAAGTTATATTGAATAACTTTTAATATTTTGGGATGGATTTCATTAATAAATTAATGTTAATGATAGTAAATTTATTTAATAATTGAATTAAATAGATCATGTAAAAATACTTTTAATGTTTTAAAAATCATTTAAAATGATTTAAGGGTTCTAAAAATGTTATAAAATATAAATTTTAATATTTTGATATGAAATACATTAATATTTTAATGTTAGTGGTAGTTATTTAATAATGGTTTTAAATGTTTTAAATCATTTAAAGGTGTTATTACGATATTAAAAATATTATGAGTTATAATAAATAACTTTTAATATTGGGACATATATTTTATTAATATTTGAAATTAATTAAATATTAATGATAATGGAATTACTTGATATTTAAATCATATTAAAATTATATTAATGATTGAAAAATCATTATAAATGATACTACTTACTTGAAAATTATTATGAGCTTGTGAAAAATATTATGACTGATAATCAAATTATCTAAGATAATATTAAAGCGTTTAAGTAGAGTTTAATTGAAAATAAACTCGATATTATCCGATAGGGCAATAAGGACATAGAAATAATATCGAACTCAAATCAGACTGAAATAGTTTGACTTGGTACTAGGTGTTATGTGTTTTAGTAACTGTTTGGGATATGTGGTATTGTGTTAAGATATATTATGACTGTAATTAACAGTAATATATGTGATGATATTATTCTAATTAAGAGATCGATATTATCAATAATAGGTCTTTCAATTGAAGCTATATTAGATTACATAATAGTAATCGACGGTACACGCAAGTTTTTCTGCACTTTATACAAACTTTAGATTTAAAATGCAAGTTTTCTAGCTTCATTTAATTTATTTATTAAATGAAAGTCTTCTATTTATCAGATATGATCTTGTGATATAGTATTTATGATATTTGTTGTTAAAAAAGTTATGATTTATTGTTCAAACATAACTAAGACATATGAGTTGTTTTTGCGTAAAATGTATTTGATTTGATATCAAAACATATATTATGAGAAACCAATGTTATTTGGTACAAACTTATATATCGACATTATTACGAATTTTCGATAAGAATAAAGTTAAGGGGTTTTGTACCCAGTATTTATAAGAATGGTAGGGGTTATAAAGATAAGATGATATGCATACTCCTAGGTTATTTGGTTGAGCAAATCAACTCGGGTTGCGAAGTCTATATGACTAACAGAAACTCGTAATGTGCGGGGTTTGGCAGATAAACCTCAGTATATATATATGGGAAAACTCTGAACTTTATGATCATTCAATCCAGATTTGGTGTGGGTATAATATTGTTACTTGTTCAAAACTTATTAAGCTTTCTGTAGCTCATCCTTGCAAATATTTTTCATTTGCAGGTAGAAATGATGTATCCAGCAGTTCCAGTATTTGTGTATAGAAAGGCTTAAGACATGGTTATCCTTTTTGAGGACTATAATGTAATAGTTAACTACATTTCGAATCTATGTAATTTTATATCAAGTTGTGTAATGTATTATTAGTTTCAAGTGTTTCTTTTTACATTTCTAAAGGCATTAGAAAAGAGTACAATATTGATATGAACTATACATCTGAATGATAGTATTAACAGACATTGAAAATTCTCTGATGCACTAAGGTAGCGCTTCTTAGTTCCAAGAACCCTACTATTAATAATACGAATGTCAAATAGATAGGAATTATTGATATTGAAGAAATATATGTAAGATACTACACATGTACATCCAAGTGAGGGTACTCAAATATAATAATTATTCTGACGAGAACTACTATTTGGTATGAGTAATTGAATCTTGGATTTATATGAATTATTATCTTATGGAATATTTACGTGAGAGCCAAATATATTACAGGAAATGTAGAGAATTTGGGGGCATCACAATTTGGTATAAGGGCAGTAGGTTATAGATCTAGGATAGGAATACCTTAGGATATGACTGAGAGAACGTAGTGTATGCAATAAGGAGATAAACTTATATATAGTATTAAGGAATGAGTTTAGATACTCATTGCAAGGAAGTATTCTGGAGATGTTAGGAATGTCTAGAATAGACAAAGGGAAGTATAAGAAATGAGGAGATTATGGAGATAAAATGTTTGGAAACATATAGAGACAATTAAAGTTGTAGGAAATGATATGGTGATGGATCTAGGAAGCGAACTGGAAGGGTGACACTTGAAGTTGGGTATGGCAAAAAGTTTAGAGCCTATTGTGAAGAAAGTAAAAGATTATTGATCAAACTTAGTTTTAAGGAGGTGGGCAGTAATAAGGATAATAAGAGGATAAACTCAAAATAAGTTTGTAGGGGATGAGTTAAGGAAATTCATCACAAGAAGTTGGGTTAAAAGTAAAAAAAAATTTCTTACATAAAAACTAAGTTTGTGATATCGAGTTAAAAGGGACCGATGAACTAGAGAATGAAGCAATTAAGAAATGTCAAAAGAAGAGAGATCGTAAAAGGAAAAGGGATGTCACTTCTCCAAATAACTCTTGGAAAGAGGGAAATAGTAGCACTAGTCAAAAGGGTGAAGGTTGTAGTACATGTGGAAAGAAGCACAGAGGGGTGTGTGTTTTTAGGGGGACTCAATGTTCTACTTGTGGAAACATTGGGCATTACTCAAATAGTTGTCCACAGAAGAAGCATAGTAGGAATAATAAGATCAACAAGATTATTTGTTTCAATTGCGAGGTAGAGAGACACATTGCTAAATTTTGTCCAAAACCCAAAAATCTTAACATAGGGGGAAACCAAAACCTCAAATCCAAACTAGTAGGTGCAGGAAATGGGAATGTATAAATAGAAGTTGGATTTTGAAATATTTGTAATAGAAAAAATGTTAGGATAATATCTTGAAAAGTATATGTGAATACATATATATGTACTATATAAGTTACAACTTTTGTATAAGTTTGGGAATGATAGTAGAGTCCATCTTTTGGTACATGTTAAAGGTATTTGTACATTATATAGCAATATTGGTAAGATGAATTGAAATGTAATTCGTAAAACATGTTAATATATAATAAATGTATTTTAAGTTGGGAATGTATTTGCAATGTGTAAAATGTGTTAAAGAAAGAGAATAATTATGCACTAAATATGTTGAATTATGGTAGGACTTGGGTTAACGATAAGTCTAAATTATTTTTGAAAGATACTATAAAAGATTCGAGTAAAGATTTAATCCCTAATAATAATAAAGGATGATGTTAAGATAAAAGAAAATAAGAAGACGATGCAATTAAATTAAATTTAATATGAAGGAATTGTTGGTAAATATAAGGAAAAATTAAAATTGGAGAAGATAGTAAACTACAAGGTTTTAAAGAAGTAAAAGATGATGTTTGGTGATCATATTCTTTTGGTCGAGAAAATTGGTGAAGATGATTAAGGTTATTTTATATATCCAAAGTATGAGATTAGCAGTGAATTAGACAATCATGGTAGAAGAAATTGTTTGAATAAAACATTAGGATCAATGATAAGAAATGAAGAAAGTTAGGGATAAATTTGAGAAGTAAAGGAAAATGTCATTATTACTAGTCGTGGTGAAATAGTTCAAACTGAGGAATGAATTAGTTGTATCTAAAAATATGTTAAATTAAGTGTTAAAACGGTATAATTGATTACAATAGGTATATATAGTATCTTGGTTTGAGACATGAATATCAAGAGCAAACATTTAGTAATAATATTAAAAGTCAAATGAAACAATGAGGTACTAATAAAAGATTTTAATAAATTTGAAACTGAGGTAAGAGTTTCAGTTAACTCTATCCATAAACTATTTGTTATAGGGAAAGAGTAGAAGAAGGGTTAAAAATAAAACTGAGATAACTCACGAATGAAATAATAGATAGAGATAGAGTACTAAGATATAAAGAAAGAATTCAATGAGAATTAATAAAGAAGGGCACCAAAGCTAGACTCTCTGAAAGGGACGTCAATTTTGTCGATGTCACATTAGGACGATATCATTGTGAAGTACTATGATTAAAATACCAAGAAAGTCACAAAGGGGTATCAGAATTTAAGGATGAAGTAGGCATAATACCAAGGATATAAAATATAAGACAATAAGTCAAAGAATGCTAAAGTTAAAGAGGGTTAGAATTAATATTGAAGGAGAAATTTGAGTTCAAGTAAGTTAAGACAATGATAAAAAGTTGTTGAGTTTTAACTGGACAAATAGTCAAGATTAAATGATAAATAAGGGAATAATTAGCCGTTTCACTAAATTAGCCTAAAATTCTTGCCATTAAAATTAATTGAATCTAATAATATTATCTCTAGGTATAAAGTTTATATGTTATAGTGTCATATCAAGAGTCACAATTAATCTCAAATACAGGGAGGAGTTTTCGAATGTATTTAGGAACTCAGTGAAGTTTAAAAATAGTATTTCATCCAATAGCAAAGGAACGACATGAGCAAATCATTCGAACATTAGAAAATATGGTAGAAACCTACATTATGAATTTCAAAGAAAATTGGGAAGGATTAGTTGTCTTGTATAGAGGTTGTTTACAATAGTCACTGTATCATCATATGGAGCATTGTACGTTATATAGTATATAGAACACCTTTGTGCTGGGATAAATTCAGTGAATGTCAAATGTTAAAATCTAGAATAATACCACAAACCATAGAGACAATCACGATTATACGAAAAATATAATAATCATCTCAGGATCAATAGAAAACCATAATCGTTTAAAGTTAAAAGTTTGGTATTCTTAAAAGTGTTATCTTGGAAGTGCAAATACGTTTTGGTAAGGAAAAGGGATCGGGTCTGCGATTCATGGAATTATTAAGAGAAATAGATAAGGTAAACCTATATCCTGAGTTAGAATACATTTCATATGTCCGTAAAACGGTTGGATAAACCTGATTATAAAAAACATTATAAATTGTGAACTTGTCCAGGTTGAGAAAAATGTGTTTTTGTGTAGAAGTTCCTATTCAGATGATTGATCGAAAGGAACAAGTGTTGAAAAATAAAGTCAAATCATCACTTAAAGTGAGTTGGATAATCTAAGAGCTACCTGAGAACTTGAGAAAAAATGCAAAATATTTTTTATATTCGTAAAGTGTATCTTAATTTTGGGATGAAATTCTTATAAGGGGGGTGAATGTAATATTCCGAACTCTAATAAGAATTGTTAATAGAGATTATAAATATTAATATAGGGGGTTACTATAATTGTGAGTATATGTGTGTACAGTATGTGGTTAAGTGTTAAGTATGAATCAGATAAGTTATAACATTGGTAAACCCTAATGTTATGTTAAGAACTTCAATGTTAAGTTAAGAAACCCTAAAGATCGGTTAGAAACTCTAATTCAAGTTTTGGAATCCCTAATTTCAATTTCGGGAATCCTAAATCCTAACCGAATTTGGGAACTCAAATGCTAAGTATATAAAACACTCAAGGTTAAAAGTTATGGGATATATATGAAAAGACCAAATTACATTTCGAATGGTTGGAGAAATGACCAAAATACCCTTAGTAGGTGCAAAATTACCAAAATGCCATTTTACTTAACTTTTAAGTAAAAGATATTGCCAAATCTTGGAGAGTCATCAAATGGAGATTTTCCATGTGCTCTAAATCTCTCCAATCAGCCAAAATTGAACACCTAGCAACATTTGTGTCCATGGAATCAAAGATTAAAATCTAAAAGAAAGAAAATATCTCACTTTATTTTCTAACTTAGCCAACTTATTCTCTCTCTCTCTCTCTATAATTTTTGAAATATTGAGAGGAACTCAGTCAAAAATAAACCCAAGAACAACCCTTAGCTTGCCAAGATCAGATTCAAGGGACAGAAATCAAAGATAGAGCATTAAAGGTATAGTCCTTAACTTAAGCTAGATCATTATGATTTCTGTAAACTATGTGTTTTGATGTTTAGATATATGTCTGTCAGGAATAAGCATGTGAATGATATTTCTTTTTACATATGATTTGATTATGATATATATATATATATATATATATATATGAATGAATATGCAAGTATGCTTGCATTAAGAAAAGTTGTAAAGTCCTTTGATAGATAATAGAAACACATGTACAAGGACTTAGAATGAATTAATCAAATGTGTTAGGTTGATCCTACATAAGCAAAACAGCTTTGTTAAAGTCCTTAAAAAGAAATGATGTACAAGGACTATAAATATAGAAAGATCAAGCATGTTAGATTGATCTTATGATGTAATAGATAGGCTTGTCTAATCGTCAAGCACTGCACCAGAAATCGTAGTCTGCCATGAGAATCCAGGAAAACTCGAGGGCTATCGAGGAAGAATCGTAGTCTACAAGATAGTAGATCTCGGAGTTCGTAGACTACCACGAGAGACGAGGAAGGATCGTAGTGTGTCGAGGAGAACTTCCTCAGGGCCGTAGTCTGCTGAGGAAGTCATGTTCAGAATCATAGAGAGACAACTCCGCCACGAGTACCGAGCATCTCTACCGGGTTAAGTCAAGAATCGTAGACTACACTCAGAGTCGTAGAGTCTACTGATCATATTAGAGGAAAAGATCGTAGTCGAGCAAGATCAGATGAAGACAACAAGCACAACGATAGAAATCGTAGAGTGTCAAGATCTGATCTCGGAGTCGTAGTGTCTGCACAGCCGAAGCGGAATCATAGATTATAAAACTAAGACTTTAACAGATGTGCTCACAATGCAAAGGTAGAATCGTAGAGCAAATACGATTCTCAACAAATGAGCACTCCCAGAATATCCAAAGGAATGAAGCCTCTGGTTGGCACTGCAAAGATACATCCAACCTAAAGGAAACCAGAGAGCACTCAACAAATGGCATACAAGCGGCATACAAGCTAACAGAAGATCTAAGCATCAACCCAATCAACATCCAGATTGAGTTGTGTAGCCATTCAAGATGAAGTCTTCCACAAGGAGATCAGAAGAAGACTTCAGTAACTGACTAAGGAAAGTCAGCAAGAGTAGTAGCTGTCAAGTGAACAGAAGACGACGATCTTGGAAGCAACCAGGATCGTAGTGTTTGCCAAACAAAGAAAGAACTGATAGAGTATACACAGAGATACTGGTCAGCCTATGAAGAACAAGGCTAAAGTGATTAAGCATTGGGTCAGTCCATTGATGATGAGTGAACGGGAGATCACAAGGAGAAAGCAAGTTGGACACGCCACAAATCTGAAGTGTCTTTCTATTCAGAAGGGGCCAGAACAAAAAAGTTAAGCCACCAGTATCTAAAAACAATCGAGGCAAACAGAAGAGTTGAAGCACTGCACAAGAGAAGGAAGAGGTGTTCTACATTGAAGATGCAATAAACACTCTTCAAGATTGTAGGGTTGTCTCTACCAGTCAACAAGACACTAAGATCATGTCCAAGAAGATATACATCAGAATCATAGAGTTCAAACAGCTAAAGATTGAAGCACTGGCAACGGTTCAATCTGAAGGTTGATATTCAGACAAGAGCTTATTGAGAGCATCAATGAAAAAGGACAACCTCTGATCGAGAAATTAGAAGAAGGAAATAAAGTCGTCGACCTGCCCAAGACATAAAAGTAACATATCTGACGGGGTAGGTGAAATAGTAGACTGCAGTGTCAGAAAGTCAGAAAAGGAGATGTCATGTCACATTTGCAGTCTACACCGAATAACTCGAGATCTGTGAAGCATTTCAAAAAGCTTTTAACGGCTACTTCTCAACGGGAAGATTGGGAAGGAGTATAAATAAGCCAGAGCTTCCACGATCAAAAGTTGTTGATGATTGCGATGTTGTAGAATCATTGAGTTGGTAGAATGCTAACGTTGACTCTACGAGTTCCACCTGAGCTTAAATTGAACAAGTCTCAGTGACAATGAGACTACGAAGGTGGAAGTGAAGCAACTTTGAAAAATGACTTAAACAGACCAAAGCTTCACTCAACAAAGATAAGAATGCCACTTGAATTGGCATCTAAGCTAAGAGCCAAAAATGAGAAGAAGATAGCATTCAGAAGAGTGGCAAAGCACAAGGCAGATCCTGATATCCACTCTACGATTCACCATAAACCAAAAGTTCAAGCAGAGCGCGTGCAGAACCATGTCTGCCAACATGTTAAGAAGGGTTCAGGAAATGGTGATGGTGCACAGTTGACACTACATTAAGATGAGCAGAACAGAAGAAGATCAGCTGCACCAAAGATGATGTGGTCCAGTCTCGAAGCAGAATACAAAGAGGACCACACCAAGCTGCTAAGTACAAAAGATGATCAAGCTTAAAGACATCTTAGCAGCTCAGCACCACCACAAACAACAACAACAACAACAACAATAAGAAGAAGAAGTCAGGGCCTGAGGGGTCCTTGTCCAGAGGGACTAAATAAAGTTTCAAGCCTGCTAGGCTTGAAGAGTTCCTAGGGAACTAGAGAAGTTCCAAGACTGCTAGCCTTGAAGAGTTCTTAGTGAACTTAAGTCCCAAGGCTGCTGGCCTTGAAGGAATCTTAGTGATTTAGGGTGTTACCCTTCTTTAGTGGAAATCCTGCTAGTTGAAAGCAGAAGAGTGGATTAGGAACTTGAGTCTCTGAACCACTTAAAACCCCTTGTGTCTTTTACTTTATGTCATTTACATTATGTACTATTAACTGCTATAACTGCTATGTATGTTTTAACTACTTATAACTGAACTAACTCTAAGAACAATGTATGTATGATTATGAATATATCAATGAAGGGGATCTTTTTCTTATTCTGATGTGCTTGAAAAGATTCTTATGTTTGTCATATGCTAAAACATTAGCTATACGAAATAAAAGAGAAAAGTTTTTGAAATTAAAAAGGATCTATTCAAACCCCCCCCCCCCCTTCTAGATCTATATTGTGCCTACTGGGAACTAACAATTGGTATCAGAGCAAGTGTGACACCCCCAAACCGGGTACTTCATTTCCACCGAATTTGGTGCTCACTATCAAAATAATTACATCTAACTACCCATAATAAAGGATAAAATATTAAATAAACAACTTAAATAATAATCTCTCCCATTAAAGGGTTAAATCATAATCTCAATATAAATCCAAGATAATCTAACCTTAAAATTATTACATCGGTTTGCAGAATACATTATTAAATAAAATGAGTCTTAAAACTTCAAGCATTTAAATAAACTTTAAACAATTCTTCATCACTTAGACATCTTGCCCTTTCCCTTGCTAGTAGATGGATCATCACCTCTTTCAACATTAGCTGCATTGTTTAATTGCACGAGTGAGCAAACAATTGCTCACTGATGTAAAGGTAGTATAATAACAACATGAGAGTGAACAATTGCCCTTTCTACCATGTATTGTGCACAAACATCTAAACGTTACACGTACAAAATCCCCTATGTTAGGGTTGTTCGTCTCAGTTTGAATTTAGAATTTCCGCACTAAAGAAAGTTTAGTTTGGAACTAGCTTATCAGCGTTTCTAGAATTTTAGAACACTTATTCAAATTTCAACAAAAAAGGTTTAATACAAGAGTGTATAATTGAACAAGACTATTAAAATCAAAGAATCGGATATCAACAATATATATAATTGAGTAAGCATGATATACATGCGAAATGCTATATTCAAAGGAGTTTAGAACAATCTTCTATGAATCAATGTGTTAGAACAATATATGCTTCGAATGATAATAAGGAAAGTAAAGCTTGCTCAATTGTAAGGAGTTAAGGTTTAGGAACTTGCACAATTATTATAAGAGTAGAGTTAAAGAACTTGCCTCGTTTGTAAGCTACACAAGTGTACAATAATCTCCAATTACCCTACATACATCATTAAAATTGCAACAACAATTAATTGTATGAACATTTGCTTTGGGGTTTAAACCATCATTTAGGTCATAACCCTAACCTAGAACCTAACAACGTTGGTTAACACCTTAACGATTTTGAAATCACACTATAAACCTTATCATTTATATTTAACTCTTGAAAACATCACATTTGGTTCATTACATAACTTATTCAAGTAATCACTTAAATTTTTTACACTTTATATAACAACGCGTGACAACCCATTATTGTAGTCTATATTATGTCTCCACATCATTAACGTGCATGCTAGACTAATATAAGTCCGATACACATGATCTGCAATTTAGCATACTGCACTGCCACAGTTCAGGGTATGGCACAGTTGTGCCATACTTAAGCTTGAGTCCGTGGCAATCAAGGCTACAAGACAACTGCAGATTTCTTCCCCTCGCACCTACAAGGCAATTGCGTTTGGTGTACAGACAGAGGCGTAAATCAAAGTGAACGAAGAGCGAATTTTAGCCCAACAAACATGAATTTCACCCATAGAACAATGAAATTAACGTCTATAATTGGTACAAACTATTACAAACATGTTTGTTAACATTTACAACCAATTAACACAATTTAACATCAACTAAAACTAGTTTAATTTCTTAAAATTCCATATTTTCATATAAAACTCCATTTTTTAACTTCTTTCACAAAAATTATCACTGACATCTCAAAACTTGGCCAAAACACTTAATTCAAATTACGTTATGCTCGTTTCTTAATAAGCTATCATAAACAAGACTCACTTTACACAAGCCATATGGAAAATATATACTGACATTACTTTTCTTCCTTTTTTAACTGTAATTAGCACACAAATTCTTGTTTACATACAAACTCAAACATAACCAGCACATATAATCATCACAATTCAATTGTCTAGCAACAATTCAACAAAATCGAATTCACAGAACATATAAAGTATGTCGTAAACTAATATATGTATATAAATATATATATATATATATATAATACTAAGGTTTAGAAAATACCTTCACTTAGCTTGGTAATCCACTTGGTTAAACACTGAAATTGCTTAGATCTCCTCTCAATCTCTCAAGTTCTCTGTTAAGCTCTACTCAGTTTTCTCTCAACTCTCAGACTTAGCCAACGAAAGAAATAAGACGCGTACAAAAATTATACTAACTTCCACTAACGTCAGGTAAGAACCCAACAGATAGCGTCAGTTAAAAAAACTCAAAGGGCACAAGGCCATGTTTGGCTAAGCACATAATTCCCAAACCAAATTATTTTAATATTATTATATTATATAGTTACTTGTCACACCCTAATTTAGTTAACCTAGATAACTTTAGTTTAAAAATCTTATTATCATTAGATATATAATTAATAAATAATTATATATCTAATTTAATTAATAAATTTGAAACTTCAATTTATTTAATTTATTTTTCCATTAAATTAAATAATTCATTTAGTTCAATTATTCTCTCAAATATTAAACAATTGATTTAATTTAATTATTTCCTTAAATTAAATCCTCAATAAAATTATCATTATTCAATTTAATTACTAAATTAATTCACCACAATTATCAATTATTTATTTTCCTTAATAAATAAATTATTTAAAATATTTATTTAATTCAATAAATATTTAAATTAAATTACAAATTTCTCGATCGTTACATCTTTCCCTCCTTAAAAGGATTCTGTCCCCAGAATCACAACTCAAAAAATTCATTCATTACATTATTCCCTCCTTAACAAGATTTTGTCCCCAGAATCGCTATACAAAATTAAGCAAACAACTGAGGATAAGTCTTCATCATAACGCTTTCAAGTTCCCATGTAGCCTCCTCAGCATTGTGGTTTCTCCAAATTACCCTAATAGAAGGTATCACTTTATTCCTCAGTACTTGCTCTTTTCTGTTAACAATTTGAACATGGACTTCTTCATATGTTAAGTCTTTTCAAACTGCAACGACTCATATTCTATAACATCTTAATAATCAGGTTTATATGGTCTCAATACCGAGATATGAAAAATATTATGGATATGCATCAATTCTAGAGGTAATGCTACCTCATACGCTACTTCACCAACTTGGCGAAGCACTTCAAAAGGTCCTATAAATCTATGGCTCAATTTCCCTTTCTTGCCAAATTGAATTTTTCCCTTCCAGGGAGATACTTTTAAGAAAACATAACTACCAACATTGAATTCCCGATTTTGTTTGGTCTTTGATTCCAAGATATTTCTTCCGGCTCATCTTGTGCATCTATCAATCTTGCTCGAATCACCTTGATGATTTCGACGGTTTGTTGCACCAACTTTGGACCCAATAGATGACGTTCTCCTTCCTCATCCCAGCACAACGGAGTTCTGCATTTTCTGCCGTATAAAGCTTCGTAAGGCGGCATGCCAATACTCGCGTGATAACTATTATTATATGAAAATTCAACCAACGGTAAATATTCATCCCAATTTCCTTTGAAATCCATAATACTTGCTTTGAGCATATCTTCTAGTGTTTGGAAGGTTCTTTCGCTTTGTCCGTCGGTCTGAGGATGGTACGTTGTGCTCATTCTCAGCTGTGTTCCCAAATATTCTTGCAATCGTTTCCAGAAATTTGATCTGAAATGTGGATCTCTGTCTGATACAATGGACACAGGTACACCGTGTCATGAAATGATTTCCTTTACGTACAGTTTTGCTAACCGATCTAAGGTAAATCTAATCTTGATTGGTAAAAAGTGAGCCGACTTTGTCAATCGATCGACAATCACCCAAATAGCATCGTAACCTTGTTGGGTCGATGAAAGACCTACCACAAAATCCGTGGTGATATGCTCCCATTTCTATTCTGGTATCTCCAACGGTTGTAACAATCCGCTTGGCCTTTGATGTTCAGCTTTAACTTTCTAAAACGTTAAGCATTTTGCAACACACTCAGCCACATCCTTCTTCATATTCGGCTACCAAAAATGATGTCTAAGATCCTGGTATATTTTTGTACTTCCAGGGTGAATCGAATATCGTGAGTTGTGAGCTTCACTCAAAATTTCCTCTTTAATTTCTGGTACTGGCGGAACCCAAATTCTCCCTTCGAATCGTAGTAACCCTTCCGAATCGATTTTGAATTTATTTTCCTCACCTTCAGATATCTTCTGTTTTATCTTTTTGCATTCTTCATCTTGAAGTTGTGCATTCTTCACTTTATCTACCAATGTTGAATTATTTCCCATCTGGAATAACTTTTCGTCGGATTCTGTCGGATATTTAATTTCTAACTCCATCTTAGCCATTTCCGACACTAACTTATCTTGAGCAGTCAACAACATTAATTTTTCTTGTCTCTTCCTACTTAAAGCATTAGCAACAACATTCGCCTTTCCTGGATGGTAGAAAATCTCGCAATCATAATCTTTGATTAGTTCCAACCATCTTCTTTGTCGCATGTTTAAGTCTTTTCGTGTAAAGATATACTTTAGACTTTTATGGTCAGTATATATGTGACGCCCCCAAATCCGGGTATCTTCCAACCCGACAAATGGTGCTACACGGTGCTACAGTTCACATAAACATTCAATTGAAATTCCTCAAAAGAACAGATATGTCTTATATATATATCAAAAGAATATTTACATTCCCCGGGTTCTTTACAACCAATACATTGTCTTTGTCATAATATCAATATTATTCCTTACAAAATCTATACTATTACATATGCAATCTACGGGTTCGCTTTCGCCTTCCCTTTATCCTTGCCGGATCCATCGATCCTGATTCATCTTAGTTGCATTCATATGGTTCAAGCAAGAATGAGCCTAACTAGCTCAGCAAGTACAACAATTCTAGGAAAATAGCATGCTTGAAACATAGGAATCGTATATCTTCAATAACTGAACAATAGTTACGAAGTACTATTGATAATTCAAAATAGCACTTCTTTTCATTCAAAACGTTTTACAACAACAATATTCAGTAAAACATCAATTCTAGTTCAAGACCGTAAGCATTTCATAAGTACTTTGAAAAGGACATCCTGGCACGAAGTCCGAAAGTCCGGTATAGCTTACGAACACGTCTAGGTGATCAACCTATAGTACTCTATGTTTATCAACACTACATTCATTAAACGTGTATACGTTTAAGTTGTGGCAACCTCACGTGCCTGTTGTTTGACGACAAAACATTTTAGCATACTAAATCTACTTTTGAAAACCACAACAATATTAGTTTGGTAAATCCTTATCATAGAATAACATAGCATACGTCTAACCGAAAGGATTGGCTTTGACATTCCTCAGATACTAACTCATGCGAAGAATACATGAATCACAAAGACTTGCCCAAATCGAACTGGAACAAGGGTAAGAGTACTTGCCTTTAGCGTTTGCAACGGTTTATAACACGTACACTTTACGTCTTTAAGGTCTCTACATTAGATGATAGCATAACATAGAACATTAGGTCATGAATAATCACACATGGTTCCTAAAGAATCTTACCCTACTTCTCAATCTAATTTCGTATTAGATATGTTATTATAGGTTCCGGCTTTCCGTTAAGTCAATCTTACATTAATAAGTAATTGACTTAGTCTTAACCTTAAGTGTGCATACTTAAGTTCTAATATGTCGTAACAATGTTTCATTAAGATCTTCATTTAATTGTTTATCAATTACTAACCATCCTCTATATGTAACATTCATTATTGTCTTGGTCTTGAGGCTGGCACTGCGGCGCCAACTTTTACACTTGGTGCCACGCTGCGGCGTCACCTATTGTTGCCTAGAACCCAGACTCGAGAGTCATGGCATGAGTCTCAATGTTAAAATTGTGGTGCCATAAGACCACTCTCCAGAAGGTTAGGGCTTCACTCACTAAGCTTCTAAGGTCATTGTACATTTAAATGGTTTGGTTGGCCAGCCATGGCCACTCAATGCACCGAAAAATTTTTACAGACTTTAAATTTTGTGAGATTCCCGGACATGTAACTTCTTCGTTATAAGTTTGAATTGGCTCGTTTAAGAGCCTGCGGTTCACAAATCACGTACTCTATGTATTCATTCAAGAATTTTATCTATTCGACTTCGTTTGCTAAAATTTCACCTATTAGTTCAATTTTAACAAAAACGATAAACGTTCGTGAACGTTTAACGCTCGTTTCTTCGTTCTAAGTCGGAATCCGGCCATTTTCAAGTCCGCAACTTTATAATGCCAAATATGACTTACCTCCATCGAAAATCCACATTTCCAATGTCAAACACAAAATACGACTTCCATTCCGAGAATTTCACGAATTCGACGATTATCGTCTAATCGTGTCAATTCCGGCGAAACCTCAATACTAATCATTCTAAGTGAATTTTAATCAACATGTAGACATTACAAGTTACTTATTACACCAACTTATTATCAAAGTAGGTTTTGACTTTTTTCACTTATTATCTACAATTCTCATGCTTATGATAACAAAGGCAATTCTTCATAAGTTCATTAACTTATTTAGGTTCAAGTTGCTTATTCAACTATTTCGGCTTAAGTCCATTGTTTATCAACTTCTCTTATGTTCTTAACATCTAAGTTCATTAGTTACACTTCTCTTATCAACCTACCATGATAGAGATAAAATAGACAAGATCAATTACCTTTGATGATTACTTCACTTGCTTTGGAAATCTACTAAGGAAAGGTTAAGCTCAAAGTGCTTATTGACTCTAACAAATAAGTTGTTTATCTTGAGAGGAGTTGGATGGAAATTAAACAACCAACTTAAGAAATAAAGCTTAGTATTTATAGGCAACTCAAAGTGAGGGCACTATGGACATTTAGGCCATCCCACCTCCTTAGTTAACCTCCTTACTATTCACTACTTGCACACTAAGTAAACTTGGCCATTACTCTTAATTCTTGCCCACCACACAAAGGTCTTGGTCCCTACTTCACCCATGGGTTTCCCCATGGATCTCAATTAACTAATGGATAACCATTTGGGCTTAGTGCTTAATTCAATTAACTTATCTTTGGGCTTGTATTAATCTACCAAGGGCTTTATGTTATTACTACTTGGGCTTTAAGAATAATCCCACCTAGGTTTATACCTTTGAGCTTATGAACTTTTATATATATATATATATATATATATATATATATATATATATATATATATATATATATATATATATACACACCAAGTTACATTAATACATTTCATTAAGTTATAACACATACATTCTCATTTTAAGTATGCATGCGAAATATTGCGTTTTCCATACTTAGATTATTATTATATAATCCATCTCGTCTCGATATTCTAACGTTGCGTATTTCTCTTTAATTCAAAAATAATTCCTGAGCGATAATTGGTGAATAGTATTTTTCGTCTTGGAAATTCAAACACTTTAATTCACTCACGTGGTTCGAATACTACGATTTTACAAATTTTTAGGTTATAGAACGACATACATCTTACCATCACATATAATAACAAATAATATTATTTTATTCATTATTTAATTCTTTCAAATATTTTTACAAAGGATCCGAATTTCTCGGTCGTTACAATATATCTCACACCTCTCTCCGTAAAGATAATGTCTCCAAATCATGAAGGAAAAAACTACCGCAGCCAACTCTAAGTCATGATTCGGGTACCCCTTTTCGTAATCTTTTAATTGACGTGATGCATACGCAATAACTCTGCCATTCTGCATAAGCACACAGCCTAGTCCTTTATGCGATGCGTCACTATACACTACAAAATTCTCATATCATCAGCAATGACAAACACAGTGTTGACTTAACCTCTTCTTCAATTTGTGAAAACTTTCCTCACACCTCTCCGTCCAAACAAACTTAACTGCCTTCCTGGTTAAATTCGTCAACGGGGTCGCGATCTTGGAAAAGACCTGAATAAAATGCCTATAGTAACCTCCCAACCCTAAGAAACTCCTTATCTCTGACGGTGTCTTCGGCTAATCCCAGTTTACTACAGCTTCAACTTTTGATGGATCTACCGAAATTCCGTCTTTATCAATAACATGCCCGAGAAACTGTACATGTTCCATCCAAAACTCGCATTTTGAAAATTTTGCATAAAACTTCTCTTTTCTCAATGTCTCCAACGTCACTCCTAAGTGTTCAACATGTTCTTCCTTGGTTTTAGAATACACTAGGATATCATCAATAAACACCACCACAAATTTGTCTAGGAATGGTTTAAACACCTGTTCATCAAGTCCATGAACGTTGCAGGTGCGTTGGTTAAACCAAATGTCATAACCAAAAACTCGTAATAACCATACCGAATTCTGAATGCCGTCTTCGGTATGTCTTCGGGCCTCACCTTCAATTGATGATAACCACTCCTCAAGTCTATCTTTGAAAAATATCTCGCCCCCTTCAGTTGATCAAACAGGTCGTCGATTCTTGGTAATGGATACTTATTTTTAATCGTAACCTTATTCAATTCTCGATAGTCAATGCAGAGCCGCATCAATCTATCCTTCTTCTTAACAAATAACACTGGCGCTCCCTATGGCGATACGCTCGGCTGGACATACTTCTTATCGAGCAATTCTTGCAGTTGCACCATCAACTCTTTCATCTCTACCGGGGCCATTTTGTATGGTGCCTTAGATATCGGACCTGTTCCTGGTACTAAATCAATCACGAAGTCAATTTGTCGATCTGGCTGAAAACCCGATAAATCATTTGGAAATACGTCTGCAAAATCTCTTACGATCGGTATCTCTTCTAACTTCGCACTTTTCTTCTGTGTATCAACTATGTAGGCTAAGTATCCTACACATCCTTGTCTTAACAACTTCTGGCTTCAGATCACCATCAGCGAACAACTTGCTTGTCGAGATGATTTGTCGCCATAGAACACAACCTTTCGATTTGAAAGTCATAAGGTTAACACATTTTCTTTGGCAATCAATCACTGCTCCGTGATTGAATAACAAATCCATTCCCAGTATACATCAAACTCCCCCAGTCTAATTGGTATCAAGTCTACCCTCACCTCTTGACCCTTTATAACCACTTTACAATTCTTATATATGAACCTAATAGGAATCACTTCCCTATTCGCAATCTCTATGCTCAAGGGATAATCTATTCTTCCTGAGGCAATCCTAAGTTTTGAGAAAATTCATCGGATATAAATGAACAAGTAGCACCTAAATCAAACAGTACATAAGCATTAATACAATTAATCAGAATGATACCTTACACCACATCTTTAGACTGAGTAGCATCCTGCACAGTCATATTGAAAGTTCTCGCAGTAGGTCGGCTTGACTAAGCTGGTTCAGTGATAGTCAATGCACCACCACCATTGTTGTTTCCTTTTCCTCCACTTGCACTCCCCCACTGGCTTTTTAAGACAATCACGAGCCATGTGATCCTTCGAACCGCAGGTAAAACATGCTCCTTTCTTCGGACTAAAACAGTTCGGTGTAATGTGTCCCTCCTGCCCACAGTTGAAACAAACCCTCTTTCCCTTCAAACATACCCCAATATGGTTCTTTCCACAAATAGCACAAGCTTCAAACTTTTTCTTCTGCTGACTTCCCTTTTATCCTCCCGTAGTCGAATTTTCGTTCCACTTCCTCTTCTGATTGTTACTTCCAACATTACTCCCACCAACCTTATTCTCGCTATCATTCCTCCTCTTCTTCTGTTCTTGGTTTTATTTAGTCAAGGCATCGCTTCCACCTTCCGCGATAATTGCCTTTTCTAGTACAGCCGTAAATGTACTTAACTGGAACATTGAAACTTTGCTATATAGCCAGGGTTTGAATCCTTGTTCGAACCTTCTCGCCTTACGCTCATCCGTATTGACTTGATAAGTGGCAAACCTTGCCAACTCGTTAAACTTCATGACATATTCTCGCAATCATATAGTTTGCTTAAGTTCCGAAATTGCACCTCAATCGGTTTCGAGAACTCATTTGGAAAGTACATTTCAAAGAACATCTCCTTAAATCTATCCCACGCTACCACTCCTTGTGCTCCACGAACTTTATTTGCTTGTCACCAGTAGCTAGCTTCGGACTTAAGCATAAACGTCGTGAATGCAGTCTTCTGATCTTCGTTAACTCTAGCAACGTCAAACAGCTTCTCCATTTCCACGATCCAGGTTTGGGCTTCCACTGGATTCATAGACCCTTGAAACTCTGGCGGTCCGACCGCTTTGAATTCCTTAAAAGTCGTAACTTGAGCTTGCGGTTGATTCGCAAGTGAACCCATCAACAAAGCTACCAACTACTGAACTGGATTAACGTTGGTCTCATTGTTATTGTTAGTAGACCCCTCAGGAGGTGCTCGTTGACGTGGTTGTCTTATTCTAGGAGGCATTTTCTGTTAAGATATACGCTTATTAGCTCATTACTCAACTTCTTGGGTATTTAAAGTTTAACTTAAACATTTCAAGATTGAAGCTTTAACACATAACATTTCAAATAAACTCTAATATTTTATTCATTTATAAAGTTTTAAACATACTAAAGATAGCATATCTGCTATAAACATCCATTTTCCTGAACTAAACCAGTTTCAGGATTACATACTCATACTATCCCTTTATTCATCTCAAAATAAGGGATTCACAATTTATTTACTCACATAATTAACCACATATTATTATAACTCTTATTCGATCTAGGCATATTAAGACGTCGTATGGCCTCTCAACGCTCTTCCTCCATGATACGATACCCAGTCCTACAATCCATCACGAACCACGTCGAGTCTTCAAATTGAGGTGGGTAATAATGAACTTGATCCTGGGCCCTATCAATCGCCGAATTAAAAGCATAATCCATCTCCTTCATCTTGGCTTTCTTCACTTGGACCTTAACCTCAGCACGGTCTGCACGTTGAGTCACCTTCATACAAGCATCCTCTGCTCTTTTTTGCTTAGCTGACTCCTCTTTGAAGTCATCTTTCAGCTTCTCAATGTCAGTCTTCATCTTCTCGTTCACTGCCAATAGGTCTTCATGCTGACCCTTGGTGTGAACTAGATCCTATTCGGTGTTTCCAAGTTTTGAATCAAGTTCATGAATCTCTACCTCCTTCTGTTCCAATGCAACGTGATGCATCTCAACCATCTCCTTCAGCTCCTCAACATTATCCTGTAACTCTATGTTACGGTCATACAGAGCGTCATACATCTCAGCCAATGCGGAGTTTGGTGGAAACTCCTCAGGTTCATCCTCATCATCATCATCCTCTATCTCCTCAGGACTATCCTCCTCGGGATCGGGCCATGAGTGCTCATCCTCCCGGATCAACTGTCTTCAAGACTATGTGAATATCCCGGGGTTCATCATCTCTAGGCACCTGAGGTATCACCTCCCTAGCTAGACTGGACCCTCCTTCATTAGACATCATGTCAACAAAATATTTTAAGTTTTACTTAACATTATCGATACTCGCGAGTACAAAAGTTATTAACACATAGCACATAATGTCTTTTATTGTTTAGTTTCAATGGATGCCTTAATCCATTCCTTAAAACCCGATAAGAGTTAATCACCTCTATGTTTTCTGACTTCTTAAAGGTTACTTCCTAAGGTTTTCTCCACCTAAGGTTCATAACCTAAGGCTCTAATACCAACCTGTGACACCCCCAAATCCGGGTACTTCATTTCCACCGAATTTGGTGCTCACTATCAAAATAATTACATCTAACTACCCATAATAAAGGATAAAACATTAAATAAATAACTTAAACAATAATCTCTCTCATTAAAGGGTTACATCATAATCTCAACATAAATCCAAGGTAATATAACCTTAAAATTATTACATCAGTTTGCGGAATACATTATTAAATAAAATGAGTCTTAAAACTTCAAGCATTTAAATAAACTTTAAACAATTTTTCATCACTTAGACATCTTGCCCTTTCCCTTGCTAGTAGATGGATCATCACCTCTTTCAACTTTAGCTGCATTGTTTAATTGCAAGAGTGAGCAAACAATTGCTCACTGATGTAAAGGTAGTATAATAACAACACGAGAGTGAACAACGAATACTGAATAATAAAGAACTTGTTCTACGAATCAAAATAGAAAACAAGTTCGAACTTTAATTATCTGAGGGTTTTATGACCACGAACTATTTACATGGTATTTAGGTGTTATTACCTTAACCTTAACAGTCAATAAACTGTACAGATTCTTCTTAAAGTACTCAGGGGGATCAGCCCTTTGTACCATGTATTATACACAAACATCTAAATGTTACACGTACAAAATCCCCTATGTTAGGGTTGTTCGTCTCAGTTTGAATATAGAATTCCCGCACTAAAGAAAGTTTAGTTTGGAACTAGCTTATCAGTGTTTCTAGAATTTTAGAACACTTATTCAAATTTCAACAATAAAGGTTTAATACAAGAGTGTATAACTGAACAAGACTATTAAAATCAAAGAATCAGATATCAACAATATATATAATTGAATAAGCATGATATACATGCAAAATGCTATATTCAAAGGAGTTTAGAATAATCTTCTATGAATCAATGTGTTAGAACAATATATGCTTCGAATGATAATAAGGAAAGTAAAGCTTGCTCAATTGTAAGGAGTTAAGGTTTAGGAACTTGCACAATTATTATAAGAGTAGGGTTAAAGAACTTGCCTCGTTTGTAAGCTACACAAGTGTAAAATAATCTCCAATTACCCTACATACATCATTAAAATTGCAACAACAATTAATTGTATGAACATTTTCTTTGGGGTTTAAACCATCATTTAGGTCATAACCCTAACCTAGAACCTAATCACGTTAGTTAACACCTTAACGATTCTGAAGTCACACTATAAACCTTATCATTTATATTTGACTCTTGAAAACATCACATTTGGTTCATTACATAACTTATTCAAGTAATCACTTAAATTTTTTACACTTTATATAACAAAGCATGACAACCGGTTATTGTAGACTATATTATGTCTCGACATCATTAACATGCATGCTAGACTAATATAAGTCCGATACACATGATACCAGGATGAAGATGAAAAGGTCTCAACTGCAGAGACCTCAAAGAGGAGAAGTAACAGACTGCTTCAACGACCATTAAGGAAGAAAGCTAAGGAGGTAGACACGCAAGCCCATGTTTCCCAAGAAAGTACATCTGACAAAAATGAGAACGTAGAGTCAGAGGAAGAGAAGGTAACTGAAAGCCCCATCAATGTGTCCACAAAGAACGAATCCAGCAATGAAGATGAAGCTGGATTCATGGAAGATAATGCAGATTCTAATGATGAAAAAGAATGCACAAGTCCAGTGGCTAACTCTCAGAGTATTCACTCTGAAAATAAAGAAAGGCTGCAAGATGACAAAGCTGCATCTCCCACTGTAACTATTCTTGCAAGCCCACATGATGGCTCAAAAGATGATGAGTCCGACGAAGGACCTGCCCCTGACAAGGCTGAACGTCATGGAAGTTCGTCTGAACCAAAGGCCTCAGAGTCTGAAGAGGAAGAAGAGTCTGACTCTCCCATAGCTGAACCCCCAAGGAGAAGGAAGAGCCACATATTAATTGCTCAATTTGCCTCCAAAAAGAGAAGTGATCACTCCACTGCAGTCATAGAAGTGAGTGATGATGAATCCAAGGAAGACATTGTTGAAGAAGAGTCTGGCAATGAAGATCAACAAGAAGGATTCACTAATGAATCTGATCAAAATGCTTCAGGCTCTGAAAGATAAGAAATGGATAAAGATTCTAATTCTGCAAATCAGGAATCAGAGGAACCAGCAGACTATCCAGTCCTCTCTCCTGTAAGAATCAGTAGAAGAATAGTGGTAGAAGTTTTTGATGAACCAGAAGAACTCCCAGCAGAAAGATGGGTAAAGTATGGCAATGAACAACTCAAGGTTGTAAGGATGACTACACATGATGTGTTCAAAAACTGGAACAACATGGAGCTAGACTGCACGACTATCCTCTACAATCTCGATGACCTACTAATGAGATGGTTCTTCCGATGGATGCCTTGGCTAAAGGCACATACTGAAAGAGATGGAAGTTATTTCACCTGGTGCAATTCTCAGTTTCCAAGCATGGAGCTGGTAGCACAAAACTTCCCAAGGGTGAAGAGATTTGCAACAATGATGATCGAAGACCAGCCTCACTATAAAGTCTACAGACATGCTGGCAACCACTATATTACTTATGATCGTAGAGTGGACTCTAAATAAAGAAGGATTATGACCAAGGATATAATTGTAGAGTCAGTTCCCTCTACCACTTATGATTTGCAAATCCAAAATGAGAAGCCCTCATCTGCTCAAGCACTGTTGCTGTGACAACCCGAGAATTTTGAATATTTTTAAATTTTTATTAATTTATTTAGGGTTCAAAATTTGAACCTAAACAGAAAATAAGTGTATGTGTTTAATATTTTTAAGAAAGAATTTTGAGGATTTCAAAATTCTGTGAAGGATTTAAGTGAATTATTCAGGATTAAGGGAATAAGCCACTACAAAAAAATGGGACTTCAGTAACAATCGATTTTCGTTGTTAAAGGTATCAAATTTCGTTGCAAAAGGGTTTTGGCAACGACTTTTATCGTATTCGTCTTTTCGTCACAAGAATGATAGCGTTGCTAATTGTTCCGCAACGAACGTATTTTTATTGTTGCCAAAAGTAATACATTTTGCAACGAAATTTGGCTTTCGTACAGAGACATCGATCCTTTAGCAACAAAATGTATTGTTGCAGAATAATTAAAATTTCGTTGCTAAAAACCCCATTTCGTTACAAAAACCTGCTAATTGGCAACAAAATGAACTCTTTTTTTTTGCAACGACCATGCATTTTTGTTGCAATTGATACCATTTTGCAACGACATTTTTCGTTGCAGTAAATTATGAAAATTGTTGCCAAAGTTTGCTTTCGTTGCGAAATGTAAACTTTTTAGCAATGATTTTCGTTGCTAATTATATTATTTGACAACGATATTATCTTTGAATCAAGAACGAAAATGTTTGTTCTTTGGTTATTTTCAATAATAACAAAAAAGTCGTCGATTAGCAACGACATTATATGTTTTCGTTTCTTTATATGTGCAACGAAAGTTGATACGATTTACAACGATAAAAAATATTGCCTTTTATTTTAGTATTAGCAATAATATCCTCTCCGTTGTTATTAGGATAATTTTTCGTTACCAAATATTATATTTTTAATGTCATTAGTAACGAAAATTTGTTGCTAAATATATAAAAAATTGTTATTATATTAAAACTTGTTCAATACTTTGGTAACGAATTATATTGTTGCCAAATTAAAATTTGACATTCTTTTTGTGTACCTGGCTGGCTCAATGTCCCCATAACAAATAATGACAAAAATACAAAAAACTAAAATATTATTAACTTAATAAAATCATCCACTACATATTCATTCATTATCTTTACAATTAACCATCTAAAGCTACCACAGTTCTTCAATCAAAGTATATATCTACATATATAGAGAGAGTACACTTCATAATTTCGTCCCTCGTCTTCCGTAAACGTAGCATGAAAATTTGATACCCAGTATTGTAAAACAGGTCGTAGCAAGTCAGGAAAATGAAGCAAATAGGTCATCAGAGGCACTTAATGCCAAAATTAATACACAAAGACAATAGAGTTGCTACGTGGTACTAATGTACACTATATTGTTCAAAAGCAGAAAAAGAAAAATAGGCAATCACAATATCATTTGCTACAAATCCAAATAAAAAAAGAACCTTCAATGCGACTAAATGATTGCTCTGTTCAATGCGACTAAATGCAGTTGTTGAATAGAACCTGAACTCGTGTAACATTTCAGGTGAGATCAGGACAGAATAGTCAAAGTATCTATGAAAATAATACATGCATTTGTTGAATAGAAACCCAAATCCTGAAGATATGATCATAAGTATGAAACCAAAATCTAAGATTTTACCTATAAATAGTATAGACAAAAACACCAGTTCTGTATTCTTAGAAAAAGGTCTTCTAGAAAAACCAACCAAAAGATAGTACAAATATGCATTAGATCAGGAAAGTAAATACTTACCCTCCATCGAGATGCTCCTTGAATATTTTTTCAAAAGCACGGCATAGTTCCAAGATAGTGTACAATTGAGCCTGAAAAACAGAATTTTAGTCGATGACAAGGCAGATTGTTCAAAAATAGTGTTGAGAAGCAACTCCACTGAGTCCACTCACCCCAGCATCAACAGCAATAGGCCTACCAAGGTGGTCCATCTCTGCTTCAAGTTAATCAAGGAAGTGATACTTGGTATTCTTGCCCTAATGACAGACTCCAAGTGCTGAAATTAAAACACATATATAACATGTTACCTTTATGTTCTTGTAAAGAGAAAGATCTCAAACAAACAACAAACAGAATCATACCATTGAGAGAAGTTTCGCCAGATATTCTGAACCCATTTTACTAGCCAAGTGCCCATAGTCAGGACTTGTAGCAAAGTATTCCCGTTCTCTCCTTCTTGCAGACATCATATCAGTATTTTTATTTATGTCAGCTTGTGAGCGGTTCACAATTCCCACCCATGGTTGTTGCAAACGTAAAGCTCTTCCCTCAAGAACCTTTCAGAAGAAGAATTACTTCAGATATCCAATTTGAAGGAAAATAACAATTTACACCTTTAAGACTAAATTGAGATGCAAAATAGAAAACTAAACCAATATACTTTAATATAAGATATATATAGTCAATTTATCCTCCTGTTTGTAGAGACTATTTTGAAGATCATTAAGTAGTTTATTAGCCTCTGAAGCTATTTCTTTAAAAAGCTGCATTATGCGAATGAAAGTCAAACACAGACATAGAATAAAATTTGGCAGAGGTTTTGTAAAAGCAATTAACAAGAGATGCATTGTGTGATAAAGGTCACAAAACTTATTACAGTCAATAAATTATCAGCGTACAACATGATCACACGAACAACACAAAACAAGTCTAGGTGATGTAATAACATAAATTTATATATATCCATGAAGCAAAGAAAGTGCAATGAGATACTACAAAAAAGAGCAATATCAAGAGTAATGGAGGCAAATAATGACGATTAAAGATTCAAGATATAGATATAGGTTGCCAATGACAATCTGATTTAGAAAGACCATGAAAGCTCCCATGGTAGGCACCACAAAGAGGCAAGGGTAAAATACTCTTCTAAATATATGCGAAGGGAGATGCTGCTCCCTGGATTTTATGCTCAGTCCACAATCTCCCCAAAACAATAAATGTATTTGAAAAAAGAATAAAAATTATCACATATTATAAAATCATTGGGATGTACACAGCAACAATATGTATACTAGGAACTGAAGTATTGCACATTGTAGTAATATCAAAAATTGACCAGAAAAAGTTAAAAGTGACAATTGTTGAACAAAATGAATTTTACCAAGAAACATTTCTAAGTTTTCCACACAAGGACATCAATAAAAACAAGGAGTGGCACTTAGATAAGCAGGCACTTTATTACGAAGAAGTGCAAGAGAGGATAGTTTACCTCTTATCCGGCAGTAAAAGGCACACATTTGAAAATACATCAACATTGAACCATAGGGAGAAACGTTCAAGAAAAAAAATAGAAGCAATCAACTACGTAGATGAACTTATCCACAAGAAACATCAGACTGAGAAAGTAAAAGAAAGCTACAACACTAAGTACCTACCACAATGCCTTTGTCAGCTGCATCTAATGCTTCATCATCATTATGAAATGTTTCAGTTATCCCATCTTCCCACACCTTTGACCCATCAGCTGTCACAGTGTCCTCCTAAGATTTAATAAATAAATCTTGGGTTTTAAGACCAAAAGATCTACTGAACTCAAGCAGTTGAGAAAAAAAAGAGGCAAAATAAGCATGTAGTTCCAAACTTGGAAATGAAACTAATGAGCAACTCAATTTTCAATTTTAAACAGGAATTACATTTAAAATCTTTCACGTGAAAAGCAAGCCTTCATGTAACCAAATGTACTTATCACGTATAAAATTAAAAGCTATAGTTAAATAAGTGTTCCTAAACTATTGATTCATACCATGTTCTGTGGTACTTTCATATAATGGAAATTGTTCATAACATGTTAGTGTCGACAACACAGTATGTCTAGTATATAGTTATTTATTAGTTTGAGAAAAAGTTTAGCCTATTTAATATCTGTTCACATAATTCTGAAAAAGAAAATATAGGGCATCAAATAATGAAAATCAAACACATAGACCTCTTCTATTTCTTTCTTTTTTTAATTTTTGTAAACTTACTTGCCTATCATACAAAATGTATCCATAATAAGGTCCTTAATAAGCCAGTACTAGAGTATAGTGTTTACTGCAAAATTCAGTAAACACACCTTCATAATCAAAAATAGCATCAACATTCCATTTCAATTAGCCAATTAAACAAGTTAAAAATTTCCACTTACCAAAAATCACACATTCAACAAACATATATACTCAATTACATCAAT
>JAINUW010000362.1:235000-296859 GCA_020205615.1 Panax quinquefolius
AATGACTTATAACTTAGTTTAACCAACTTATAAGTCATTGCCAAACACCCTCTAATAAAAGATATAAAGATAAATTAATATTTGATTATAAAAAATACAAGTCAAGAAAAAGGAGAATTTGAAAATGGGAGTAAAAAAAACTTACACACCATTGGTGCAACTTTATTATTATTGTTATTATTATTTATTATTATTGTTATTAAGATTATTATTATTATTATTATTATTATTATTATTATTATTATTATTATTATTATTATTATTATTGTAGTATATAACTTCTTAAGATTATATTAATGGTATGTAGTGAAGGAGAGGAAAGGAATATATGGGGAAATCTCATGTTTTGATATAAATATTAATCCACGCAAGATATTAACAGATAACTTGTGTTGCTCCAAATGATCGAATGATCAAAGTTCCAAATGATAGTCATGAGGTTTGAATATGTTTCGCATTTGGATATAATTTTTAAATACTAAATATGAATATTTTTTGACAATTCTCCGAATACCGAATATTGTCTTACAAAAACATGTTTATTGGGATTATCTTAATTTAAAGCAACATTTTAATAGTCATTGAAAAAGTTGTATAAGATATGCAACGAAAATAAAAATTGTTGCTAATGAATGTGGTCCATATTAGGCAACGAAATATAGCAACAAAAAAATTTTCGTTGCCCACGATGAGGAGAAATCAAGCTTAGAAATTTTGCAACGAATTTCTAACGAATTTTGTTTTCAAATTTTGCAACGACTTATGAATTTCGTTGTAAAAAGTGAAAGTCTGACACAATCTGCAACGAAGGACAAGTTTCGTTGCTAAACATACACTTTTAGCAACGACTTATAAAGTTGTTGCTTGAAACATCGTTGCTAAAGGCCCATTTTTTTGTAGTGAGCGTTTATGTTTTGTGTATATGTGTACAATATGTGGTTAAGGGTCAAGGGTTGACCAGATAAACGATATCTGTAACAAACCCTAAGTATATATTAAAAATGTCAACGTTCGGTTAGGAAACCCTGGCGATTAACAAGAAACCCTAAAACCGGTTCTAGAAACCCTAATTTCAATACCGAAAATTCGAAACCCTAATTCGGAAATTTAAAACCCTAATCTAGAAACTTAACGGAGAATTATATTTCTTAAGTGATATTAATTATAATATTAATTAGGGTAAAGCTTAATTAATTAGCAAACCCTAATTTCAAATTTAAAAAACCCTAATTTCGGGATTTGAAACCCTAATTTTATAATTAGGGAAAACCTAAGTGTTAATTTAATAATGGTAATGTTAATTACGAAATATTAATCCTAATTTTCAAGTTATGAGTAATTAGAAAACCCTAATTACGAAATATAATTTATAAATTAGAAATATTATTGTTATAATTAAAACCCTAATTCTGGGTTAAAAACCCTAATGACCAATTACGACCCTAATTGCTTAATTAACAATTGTAATTAGGAAATGCTAATCCTAATTAGTGAGATTTAAATTATGATTAAGAAATTTTAATATAATTAGAAAATTCTAATTATAATTTAGAAATATTAATTTTCTATTTTTAAAACCGAAATTCGGAAATCTTAGAAATTAAATTGCAAATTAAGGGTTAAACCCTAATCCCTAAAATGGTTCAAACTCTAAACCCTAAATTTTCCAAACCCTAAGGGTTTGGCTAATTGACAAAAATGCCATTAAATATAAAATTAAAATGACCATAATGACCTTTTTGTATTTTTTATAAAGTTGGTGTGTAGGTCTTGACTTTTAGGTGAGTTGCTCACCAAAACCTAGCCCTAGCATGTGCTACAATCTCAGCAATCAGCCATATAACATCCATATTCATTGCATCAAAGTTTTATAATTAAGAAAGTAAGAAACCTCTCTTACTTTACTTAGAAAAGTAACCTTGACCTTCTCTCTCTTCCAACTTCGAAATCTAGAGTGAGAGAGTGAGATAAGATGAGCCAAAATCAGTCCTTCATTTGACAAGATTAAATCATCAAGATCAGATTTAAGAATCCAAGCTAAAAAGGTATAAACCCTAATTTTTGAAGTCATGTAATCTAATGTTAGTTGTTGATTAGAGTTGTGTATTAGAGTGTCATTTGATGATCTGGGTTGTCAAAACTCAGATCCATATCATCTAGATGCTCGAATCTAAAGATTTCTCAAATCTGGAAAACTAAAAAAAATAGCCTGACAACCGAAAGTCAGAGCCTCTAGATTCTTCTATGTTAACTGTTTATGTGTTTTAAGCTTTTGTACTTGTAGTATGTTGTATGGTCTTTGATCTGGTACTTGAAACAAGTCCAGATCATGTCTAGATCGTAAGATATATGCGGTCAAAAGCCGTTGACCAAGCCCTTAATTTGCTTTTGGCGCACCCCTGTAAAGTTCAAGGTAGCTCGAAAGTTGTTCTTGGCTTTTGATCTTGCCACTGTTAAAGTTAATGGCTATGTTTGGGCATAGATCTTGTACTCTGACATTAATACTACCCATCCAAGCCCTTATATGTACCAGATCTTGTATAGACACAAAGTTGTAGCCGGTCAAACATGAGTTGACCATCACGCTGGACGAAGATTTTGGGTAACCCAGATATTCATCAGCCGATTTTTGGGGCAAGGTTTGACCAGATTTCATTGTTCATTGGAGTTGTTGTTAGACAGATTTAATGCTTCTATATTGTAGCCTGATAGGTATACTATAGATGTAAATGTTTAGATCACACAAACAAGCTCTAGAATCAAAGTTACAGAGAATCAAAATTGGTACCCTGCAACTGTTCTTCATTTATGGAAAACCCAGAAATGGAGAACAACTCTGACATGTTCTTCTAGAGCTTGGATCTTGCAGATTAGTTATGTTTTAGCCCTGAATATTGATTAAGCTTGTAGTGTGTCAGTAATACTACAACATCAGTGGAAAACCAATCCTAGAAATCATCAACTACACTATTTTAATTGAGGTCAAACTAAATGACTGTTAGCAGACTTATGAATATCTGGGGTTGGTGAAGAACACCTATAGTGATGCTTTTGTCACTATAGGTACCTTTTTAATGACAATTTAATTAAGAAATTAATTATTAATTTAGAAAATGATTTATTTTAATAAATAATTAGAAATAAATGGTTTTAATTATTAAAAATACTAACTAAATTAGAAAAATTATTTTAAAGTCCTAAAAATAGTTTTTAATTATTTAGAGTATATTTCATAAATATTTAGTATTTTTGGAATATAAATGGTATTTAATTTATTTAATTATGATATTAACTAAATTATTAAAAAAAATTTAATACATGAAAAATCATAAAAAATAATATTATGTTATAATAAAATATTTTAAGTTATTATCGGTGACTTTTAATATTTTAGGTTGAATTTCATTAATTAATTAATATAAATTATAATTAGTTTATTTAATAAATATATTAAATAAATTATGAAAAAATAGAATTAATGATTTATAAATCATATAAAAATGATTTAAGTGTTATAAAAATATTTTAAGTTATAAAATATAACTTTTGATATTTTGTAATGAAAATGTTAATATTTTAATATTAAAAACAATTATTGGATAATGATTTTAATTGATTAAAAATCATATAAAGGTGATTTTAAAGTATTAAAAATACTTTATGATATTATAAATATATTATAATATTATGACACGTATTTCATTAATATTTGATAATAAATAAATATTAATGATAATAGAATTATGTGATATTTAATTCATTTAAATACGTTATTAATGATTAAAAATACGCGATAAATGGTAATAATTATCTAAAAATTATTATAAGTCTATGAAAATTATTTTGACTGCTTAGAAAATTGTCTAAGATACTGTTAAGTGTTTTGTCAAAGTTTAATTGAACTTAAACTCGTCCATTATCCGACTAAACCGTCGGGATGATAGAATTGTGTCGGTTTCAATTCGGACTTAAATAGTCTGGCTTGATGCTAAGTTTTATGTGCTGAATAGACTGATAGGGTTATGTGCTATGTGTTTAGGTTATTCTATGTATATATATATATTATAGTATTATATTGTGATGATATTATTCTAATATTGGAGATCTATATTACTAATATTAGGTCTTCGGATAAAGCGATATAAATTGCGTGTAGCGTGTAATCAAATTGCTGTGCAAGTTTATTTTTACTTAACTCTACTAAGAGTTGTTTCATTCAGATAAGCTTATGGTTAATCATTGCTGGTTGCCATGAATTGTACTCTATACATATTGCATGTATAAGTATGAATGAAAGGTCAGTCGATCATGTGATTTAACGAGATTTTTGTAATTTAATTTTAATATTTATTGAATTAAATAAATATTTTGATGATTTAATTATTAGATTAAATAATTAATTGATGCAATTGTGATAGACTAATTTAATGATATGTGTTATATTTATTAAATTAATTTGAGAATAATTATTATTCAAGTATGTAATTATGTGAGAAATATTTAATAAGCCTAATATTATTTTATAATTAATGAGAAAATTAATTATATGACTATGTGAATTAATGAGAAATTATTATATTTTATTTAAAATAAATTAAACTAGATATTTGATTTATTTTATAAAGGTTGTGACATTATTTAGACTATATTATAAAGGTTTTATTAAATTAAATGGTTATAAGCCTTTAAGGCTAGCCAAATGAGGCCTTAAGGGGAGTTGCGGGCAGTTAAACCACGTATAGAGTAAGTGACCTCAACTCTGTGCGTAAAGACTCAGTTGCTTTGTTTTACGTACTTTGCTATTAAGTGTTCAAACTGAGAGTCAGGAAAGTTAGAGAGAATTTAGAGGAATTGTGGGAGAAAACTCTGTGATTGAAGTAGTATCTGAAAAAGGGATTTGTTATCTTTACTCACTTTACACTCAGGGTAATCTCCTCCTTCCCAAATTGTAAATTACGTTATTAAAGTTTTTATGAATATGGCTTTCAAAGTTCTGTAAGGTCTCTGTATTTATAAAGGGTATGAATAATGTGTTGATATATGTAATAAATGTTATCATATCGTATTTGATTATATATATTGTATAAACCATATCTTCAGTTTCATGAAAATACATCGTATATGATTGCTTAAAAAATTACAGAGTATGGGATATGGCCATATGGCCCTTATACGTGATTTTAATATGTCAAACATATATTGTTTTGAAAAATTTACACTCGTATGTTATTATGCATGTTGATATGAAGAGACCAAAATTTAAATGAACGGATTCGGTGTTATAACGAATCCGTAGTAGTAATTTTCATGTTTTGTTTTCAAAACCTTCAAGAACATCAAGAACAGTGAAATTTACACATGTTAATTATGTGATTATGTGTTTTAATTGGTTAGAACCACTCTATAAATGTTGGGTAATGATTATATACAAATTCTAGTATATGGGTGTGTCAAATTTCGTGTAAGAAATAACAAATTGGTAGAAATTGGCATGTTCTGCGATTTTTGCAAACCTGCACCAATTTTTCAGAATCGGTTGCTGCCACAGCAAGCGCCAAAAGTCCTAGCGGCCTCCCCATCCAGGAAGCTAATTTTTTTAAGGCCCAGCACTAGTAGATCAAATTAACCTAATTTAATGAACATAAAAATATGTTAGAAGTATAGTGTGATGTTAAAACAGATTATTAATATGTCAATAACATAATTGCATGTGGACTGAATTATTTAATGCATAGTTAGCTTATTATTCGTGAAGTGGTTATTATGTGACAATAAGTGTGATAATTTGACTAAGTATAATCATAACCAGAACATAGACAAAAGAATGAATTTTGATGACTAGTTACATTGTAATTAACTAGAGTTGTGAGTGAAAATGATATGTAGGATTAAATTCAAGGAACGTGTTTAATTAACGTGTAATCTACGCACGAGGCAAGTTTCCTAACCCTACTTGTTATCATTATTCAAGTTTATAAATCAAGTTCATTTGTTATGTTAAAGATTTACTATCTTTTCAAAGTATGATTCTGTTATACAATAATTGTTCTATTGTATACCTATTGAGATTATTATTCATTATAAATATCATTTATTGTTGAACCTTGTTAGACTAGCGAATCCTTATTGATTCAACTAGTCCATAGTTGATGAACGTTCTAAATTCAGAACCCTTATTGATTTATCCAAACCAAACTTCCTTTGGTGCGGACTCTAATGTCAAACTGAGATGAACAAACCTGCAAAGGGATTTACTTATGCGTTAGCGTTAAGATATTGTGCATGTGATGGTACTAAGGGTTGATCCCCCAAAATGCAGTAGAAGAGTCCATAGTCTTATGATTGTTAAAGGTTTAAAGTATAACTCTTGATAACCTAGGACATAGTTCAAGGTCTTATGACCCTCAGAAATCTTTTGAACTCTTGTTATTTATTCTTGATTCAAAAGTTGAGCTTTTATTTCAGAAGTCTTTGATTCACTCGCATATTATTATATATTGTTATTTCATTTTTATACTTGTGGGCATTCATGCTCACTCTTGCGTAATAATAACATTGCAGTTAAAATGAAAGGTACGATGAGCCTTCTATTAGTAAAGGCAAAGGCAAAGCTAATAAGTGATGAAGACTTGTTATTTAATTTTAAGAATGTTATTGTAAAGAATTGATGTTGTTAAGACTTATTTGTTTATGTTTCCGCACATATGTTTAAGGTTAGTTTGACCTGAGATTGTATTTAATATTCAAATGTTGTAATCCCATAAGGGGAGGATTTTATTTCTATCTATTGCATGATTTGTATTTATTATGGGTTGATAGATAGATGATATTTGTACAGTGAACACCAAATCCCGTGGAATTGAAGTACCCAGATTTAGGGGTGTCAAAAGTTAGTATCAAAGCCGTAGGTTATGAACCTTAGGTGGGGGAACAACCTTAGGTAGTAGCCTTATATGAAGAACATAGTGATGGAAAACTCTTATCTAGTTCTAGAAAATGAATTTTTGTAAATTCATTGAAGATAATAAAAGACTTTATGTGCTTATGTGTTAAATTATGTGCTCACTACTACGACTTAGTAACTAAAACTCGAAATTTTGTAGTCAGGATGTCGGACATTGGAGGAACTAGTCGAGCTGGGGAGGAGAAACCCCGAGTACCTACAGTACCTACAGAGGAGGAGCCCCGAGACATTCATGTCGTTAGGGAACATTTGGTACAGAGGGAGTCATCTCCGTTGATCACCATTGTTGGTCAGGAGCATGAACCTGAGACTGATCCTGAGGAGGAATTTGAAGAGGAAGAGGAAGAAGAGGAGTTTCCACAGCACTCCATTAATGCTGAGATGTACGACGCGTTAATGACATCGTAACGTAGAGTTTAGAGATGAGGTCTGAGATTTGGTCGAGCAGGCGATTATTCAAACAGATTACTCGTAAGAAGGAGAGGAGATTTCGACTCTTCACTCACGACTGGGAAATGTAGAATGGGATTTGGTCCACGAGAAGGGTCAAATCGAAGATAAGACCGAAGAGATAGAGAAGTTGAAGAAGGAACTGAAAGAAAGCTCTAAAAGGCTGATCATAGCAGAGGAAGGCTGGGTAAGAGAGTCACGTCGTGCTGATCTTGCAGAAGAGGACGGTCGCGCAAAGAAGGCAAAGCTTGGGGAGACGTACTCTACACTTAACAATGCAATAGATGAGGCCCAGGATCGAGTTTTGAGGTACCCCATCCAGTTCGAAGGACTTCCATCGTACATGCTGGATCGCAGGACGATGTCTCGCATCATGGAAGAGGAATGTAGTAAGGCTATTCAGCGTCTTGACAGATAGTGATAGAATTCTTTTAATTATGTGATAAACTTATCTAGTATTTAGATGTAAATTCCGATGTGGTTATGAACAAAGGAATATTTTAATATTTAAATCCTGTGGATTCTTTATCTCAGGATAGTTGAAGTAAATAGCAGTGATGCTATCATTTGATGTAAAACTTTGGATTTGAATAAATATATATCAAGTTGTTGAGATAATGTGTTAATTAATTATGTTAAATTGTTGAGTAATGCCTTAACTATTTAGAGAAATAAACAAAGATCTAATAAGCATATATTTTAACAGAATTATGCCGCCAAGAAGAAGACAACAACGTCAACCAGCTCAAGAAGAGTCTACGAATAACAACAATAACGCTAATGCTAATCCTGTTCAGCAATTGGTTAACTTGCTAGCTAGAGCAATGAATAATCAACCTCAAGCTCCACCGAATACTACGTTTAAAGATTTCAAGGCAGTGGGACCGTCAGAGTTTAAAGGTTCCATGAACTCGATTGAGGCTCAAACGTGGGTTATGGAAATGGAGAAGGTTTTTGATGTTGCTAGAGTTAGAGAAAACCAGAAGACCGCTTTTGCAACGTTTATACTGAAGTCTGAAGCCAGTTATTGGTGGAAAGCAAACAAAGTTCGTGGAGGTGAAGGTGTAATTACTTGGGAAAGATTCAAAGAGATGTTTTTTGAGATGTATTTCCTGACAAGCTCGCAGAACCAGATGGAGGTTCAGTTTCTGGAGTTGAAGCAGGGGAATATGATCGTACCTGATTATGCATCTAGATTCAACGAGTTGGCGAGGTTCGCCCCGTATCAAGTACACACGGACGAGAGAAAAGCCAGAAGATTCGAACAAGGACTAAAGCTCTGGGCATATAGTAAAGTATCAATGTTTCAGATAAACACATTTGCTGGAGTATTGGAAAAGGCCATCCTCGCTGAAGGTGGAAGCGATGCGGTGAACAAGTATAATCAAGATCAAAAGAAGAAGAAGAATGAAAGTGAAGGAAGTAACAAGACTAGTGGAAGTGGCACATGAGGTGGTAATTTTAATCAGAAGAAGAGGTGGAATGACAACTCATCATCGGGAAATCAACAAGGAGGTCAGAAGAAGAGAATCGAAGTATGCCCGACCTGCGGGAAAGCTCACCTGGGAGTTTGTATGAAGGGAAAGCGGGTGTGCTACAATTGTGGTCGGGAGGGCCACATAGCACCTAACTGTCCTAACCCAAAGAAGGGTGCCTGCTTCACCTGTGGTTCAAAAGATCATTTGGCAAGAGACTATCCTAAGAAGGGATCTGGAGGGGCAGGATCAGGAGGAAACAAGGGAAACAATAGTGGAAACGCCTTGAATATCACTGGACCAACCGCAACCAATCGACCGACCGCCAGGACTTTCAACATGACGGTGCAGGATGCAGTTCAGTCTCGTGATGTGGTGTCAGGTATCATCCCGATCAATAAAATTAATGCTTATGTTTTATTTGATTCGGGTGCTACTTGTTCCTTTATATTCGATGACTTTGCTAAGAATTTAGATTTGCCTAAGGATGAATTGGATTACCCCATGAACATAGAAATTGCGAATAGAGAAATAATCCATGTTAAGTACGTACATAAGAACTGTAGAGTGGATATTAAGGGTAATATCATGAACGTATATCTTATCCCTATTCAACTTGGGGAATTTGACGTTATTTTGGAATTGGACTGGTTATTTAATTACGGGGCTGTAATTGATTGCCAAAAGAAGCGTATTAACCTTATGACTCCGTCAAAGGTTGTGTTTTATGGTAGCAAGTCGCCTAGACAAGCGATTTGTCTGACGATGATGCAGGCCAGGAAGTTGTTAAGATAGGGCTGCGTAGGATATTTAGCTTACATAGTCGACAATCGTAAAGAGAATTCGAAAGTAGATGAGATACCGGTAGTGAGAGATTTCGTTGATTTATTTCCAAATGATTTGCCAGGCCTTCCGCCAGATAGAGAAGTTGATTTCGTGATCGATTTGGCGCCAGGAACCCCTCCAATATCGAAGGCACCATACCGAATGGCACCAGTAGAGATGAAAGAATTAATGGTACAATTATAAGAGTTACTGGACAAGAAGTACATTCAACCAAGGGTATCACTGTGGGGAGCGCCGGTGTTGTTTGTGAAGAAGAAGGATGGAACGATGCGGCTCTGCATTGATAATAGAAAACTGAATAAGGTCACGATTAAGAATAGATATCCATTATCGAGGATCGATGATCTGTTTGATCAATTGAAAGGAGCGAAATATTTTTCCAAGATAGACTTGAGGAATGGTTATAATCAACTGAAGGTGAGACCCGAGGATGTACCGAAGACAGCGTTCAGAACACGATATGGTCACTACGAATTTTTGGTTATGTCATTTGGTCTAACGAATGCTCCCGCAACATTTATGGGATTAATGAATGGCGTGTTCAAACTGTTTTTGGACAAGTTCGTAGTGGTATTTATAGACGACATTTTGGTTTATTCGAAAACCAAGGAAGAAAATGAAGAGCAGTTGAGATTAACGTTGGAAGTGTTGAGGAGGGAGAAGTTGTATGCCAAGTTTTTGAAATGCAAATTTTAGATCGAGCGGGTGTAATTTCTTGGCCATGTGATCGATAAAAACAGAATTTCGGTAGATCCATCCAAAGTCGAAGCCGTGATTAACTGGGATCAGCCAAGGACGCCGCCTAAGTACGTAAGTTTTCTTGGATCAAGCGGGATATTACAGAAGGTTCATACAAGACTTTTCCAAGATCACAACTCCGTTAACGAATTTAACTTAAAAAGCTGTGAACTTTGTTTGGATGGAGAAGTGTGAGGAAAGCTTTCAGGAATTGAAGAAGAGGTTGAGTACAGCACCTGTGTTGTCTCTTCTGGACGATACATGAAATTTTGTTGTTTATAGTGATGCGTCACATAAAGGACTTGGTTGTGTGCTGATGCAAAAGGGCAAAGTCATTGCGTATGCATCACGACAATTGAAGGATTACGAGAAGGGATATCCAACCCACGACTTGGAGTTAGCTGCAGTAGTTTTTGCTTTGAAAATTTGGAGGCACTATCTCTACGGGGAGAAGTGTGAAATATATACATACCATAAGAGTCTGAAATATATTTTTACACAGAAAGACTTGAATATGCGCCAAAGAAGGTGGTTGGAGTTAATTAAGGTTTACGATTGTGAGATTTTATACCATCTGGGTAAGGCAAATGTAGTTGCCGACACCTTAAGTAGAAAGGGTCGGGAGAAGTTGATGATGTTGACCGCTCAGGAGGAGCTAATTGCAGAAATGGAGAAACTGGAGTTGGAAGTGAAGTATCCTATGGAAATTGATGAGAAGCTATTTCAGATGCAATCTGGTACAACCCTACTAGATAAAGTTAAAGAGGCTCAACTTCAGAACGAGGAATGCAAAAAGGTGACAAAAAAGATATCTGAAGGAACCGAACCAAGATTTAAGATTGATAAGGAAGGAATATTGAGATTCGAGAGCAGAATTTGGGTACCGCCAGTACCAGAGATTAAGGAAGACATTTTGAGTGAGGCTCGTAGCTCACGATATTCGATTCACCCAGGTAGTACCAAGATGTATATCTTCGACAACACTTCTGGTGGCCGAATTTGAAACGTGATGTTGCAGAATGTGTTGCCAAGTGTCTGACCTGTCAGAAAGTGAAAGCAGAACATCAGAGACCGAGTGGATTGCTACAACCGTTAGAGATCCCAGAATGGAAATGGGAACATATTACAATGGACTTTGTGGTTGGCCTTCCGACTACTCAGAAAGGCTACGACGCAGTATGGGTTATCGTTGACCGACTGACGAAATCCGCACATTTCATTCCGATCAAAATTAGATTCAACTTAGATCAGTTGGCAAGGTTATATGTAAAGGAGATTGTTTCAAGGCACGGAGTACCGGTGTCAATTGTTTCAGATAGAGATCCGCGCTTCACATCGAACTTCTGGAAACGTCTACAGGAATGCATGGGTACACAATTGCGAATGAGTACGACATATCTCCCTCAAACAGATGCACAGAGCAAAAGAACGATTCAGACATTAGAAGATATGCTAAGAGCCTATGTGATGGACTTTAAAGGCAATTGGGATGATCACCTACCGTTAGTAGAGTTTGGCTACAGCAACAGTTACCACGCTAGTATTAGCATGCCGCCTTATGAAGCGTTATACGGCAGAAAGTGTAGAACTCCTCTATATTGAAACGAAGTTGGCGAAAGACAGTTGCTAGGGCTAGAATTGGTACAGTAGACAGCAGAAATAGTCAAAGTGATCCGAAACACATCGGTAATGACTCAAGATAGATGTAAGAAATATACTGATCCACATCGTAAAAACATTGAGTTTGAATCGGGTAGTTATGTGTTCTTAAAGGTCTCCCCCCTGCAAGAGAAAGATCATGTTTGAAAAGAAAGGAAAATTAAGCCCAAGATTCATTGGCCCATTTGAAGTACTGTAAAGAATTGGAGAAGTTGTGTATGAGGTAGCCCTACCTCCAGCACTCGAGAATGTCCACAACGTCTTCCACATTTCTATTTTACGACCCTACAAACCCGATTACAAACATGTAATTGAATACGAACCCCTGCATTTTGAAAAAGACTTATCTTACGAAGAAATTCCTGTTCAAATTGTCGACAGAAAAGAACAAGTTCTCAAAAATAAAGTAATACATTCTGTTAAGGTAATTTGGAGGAACCACAACGCTGAAGAAGCTACGTGGAAACTCGAAGAGAATATGATGAAGAATTACCCTCATTTATTTACTTAATTTGTGTAAGCGATTCGGGGATGTAATCTTTGTGGGGGAGAATGTAATCGGTCGATTTTATTGAGTCGTGATTTCGGGGATGTAATCCTTTTAAGGGGGGACAGATGTGACAAACGAGATTTTTGTAATTTAATTTTAATATTTATTAAATTAAATAAATATTTTCGATGATTTATATTAGATTAAATAATTAATTGATGCAATTGTGATTGATTAATTTAATGATATGTGTTATATTTATTAAATTAATTTGAGAATAATTATTATTCAAGTATGTAATTATGTGAGAAATATTTAATAAGCCTAATATTATATTTTATAATTAATGAGAAAATTAATTATATGAATATGTGAATTAATGAGAAATTATTATATTTTATTTAAAATAAATTAAGCTAGATATTTGATTTATTTTATAAAGGGTGTGACATTATTTAGACTATATTATAAAGGTTTTATTAAATTAAATGGTTATAAGCCTTTAAGGCTAGCCAAATGAGGCCTTAAGGGGAGTTGCGGGCAGTTAAACCACGTATAGAGTAAGTGAACTCAACTCTGCGCATAAAGACTCAGTTGCTTTGTTTTACGTACTTTGCTATTAAGTGTTCAAACTGAGAGTCAGGAAAGATAGAGAGAATTCAGAGGAATTGTGGGAGAAAACTCTGTGATTGAAGTAGTATCTAAAAAAGGGATTTGTTATCTTTACTCACTCTACACTCAGGGTAATCTCCTCCTTCCCAAATTGTAAATTACGTTATTAAAGTTTTTATGAATATGGCTTTCAAAGTTCTGTAAGGTCTCTGTATTTATAAAGGGTATGAATAATGTGTTGATATATGTAATAAATGTTATCATATCGTATTTGATTATATATATTGTATAAACCATATCTTCAGTTTCATGAAAATACATCGTATATGATTGCTTCAAAATTTACAAAGTATGGGATATGGCCATATGGCCCTTATACGTGATTTTAATATGTCAAACATAAATTATTTTGAAAAATTTACACTCGTATGTTATTATGCATGTTGATATGAAGAGACCAAACTTTAAATGAATGAATTCGGTGTTATAACGAATCCGTAGTAGTAATTTTCATGTTTTGTTTTCAAAACCTTCAAGAACATCAAGAACAGTGAAATTTACATATGTTAATTCTGTGATTATGTGTTTTAATTGGTTAGAACCACTATATAATTGTTGGGTAATGATTTTATACAAATTCTAGTATATGGGTGTGTCAAATTTCGTGTAAGAAATAACAAATTGGTAGAAATTGGCATGTTCTGCGATTTTCATGAATCGCAATTTCAGAATCGGGTTCGCCATGGCCATGACTCAAATCAACGCCTTAATGTCTGTGTCTTGCAATACTAAAAGTCCACCAGAAGCGCCATTGCCGCACACAAATACGAGAAAACAAGCATTAAAAGTGAAATGCCAATACCACTCTAGAATGTTCAGAAGCTAATTTTTTTTTAAAGTGTGCAAGTTTAGCAATGTGTTGTTAACCTAATTTAATGAACATAAAAATATGTTAGAAGTATAGTGTGATGTTAAAACAGATTATTAACATGTCAATAACATAATTGCATGTGGACTGAATTATTTAATGCATTGTTAGCTTATTATTCGTGAAGTGGTTATTATGTGACAATAAGTGTGATAGTTTAACTAAGTATAATCATAACTAGAACTAAGACAAAAGAATGAATTTTGATGACTAGTTACATTGTAATTAACTAGAGTTGTGAATGAAAATGATATGTAGGATTAAATTCAAGGAACGTGTTTAATTAACGTGTAATCTATGCACGAGGCAAGTTTCATAACCCTACTTGTTATCATTATTCAAGTTTATAAATCAAGTTCATTTTTTATGTTAAAGATTTACTATCTTTTCAAAGTATGATTCTGTTATACAATAATTGTTCTATTGTATACCTATTGAGATTGTTATTCATTATAAATATCATTTATTATTGAACCTTGTTAGACTAGCGAATCCTTATTGATTCAACTAGTTCATAGTTGATGAACGTTCTAAATTCAGAACCCTTATTGATTTATCCAAACCAAACTTCCTTTGGTGCGGACTCTAATGTCAAACTGAGATAAACAAACCTGCAAAGGGATTTACTTATGCGTTAGCGTTAAGATATTGTGCATGAGATGGTACTAAGGGTGATCCCCCAAGCACACAGTAGAAGAGTCCATAGTCTTATGACTGTTAAAGGTTTCAAGTATAACCCTTGATAACCTAGGACATAGTTCAAGGTCTTATGACCCTTAGAAATCTTTTGAACTCTTGTTATTTATTCTTGATTTAAAAGTTGAGCTTTTATTTCAGAAGTCTTTGATTCACTCACATGTTATTATATATTGTTATTTCATTTTTATACTTGTGGGCATTCATGCTCACTCTTGCGTAATAATAACATTGCAGTTAAGAACGAAAGGTACGATGAGCCTTCTACTAGCAAAGGCAAAGGCAAAGCTAATAAGTGATGAAGACTTGTTATTTAATTTTAAGAATGTTATTGTAAAGAATAGATGTTGTTAAGACTTATTTGTTTATGTTTCCGCATAGATGTTTAAGGTTAGTTTGACCTAGGATTGTATTTATTATTCAGATGTTGTAATCCCATAAGGGGAGGATTTTATTTCTATCTATTGCATGGTTTGCATTTATTACGGGTTGATAGATAGATGATATTTGTATAGTGAACACCAAATCCCGTGGAATTGAAGTACCCGGATTTGGGGGTGTCACAGATCACCTTCATTACCAGTTGGTTCAGATATATTTGTTCATGTATAATACTTGTTCAGTCATAAATTTGTTCCTGCTAGTTCACAATTATATTGTTGAATTATAGCCAGCCAATTATTCAAATCATTTCAATCATGATATATAGTTATATTGTTGAATTTTAACTTGATGGGCAACTTTTATGCTCACCCTTGCTATATTATGTTAAAACATTGCAGATCAAGGCAAATGCTTCAGATACAAGGAAAGGTTAAAGACAAATCCAACTTAAAGTTAATATGCGCGATTAGTTTTGTATATGTATTGTATATTAATGTGAGTGTAAGTCAAATAATGTTATGTGTTAGACAAGTTAAATAAGTTATGTATTGTGTATAAGTTAAGGTTACTCGACCTTGGGGAAAAGTGTGTAAGTTTAATGTATAAACAATTTATATTTATATCTTCCGCAAATAGTAATGTTGTATAGAATGATCGAACCGGATCCGCGGTGATTCGGGACCTCGGATTCGGGGCCGTCACAGTTGGTATTAAAGTTGTTGGTTATGAAGCTTAGGTAGGAATACTTGAGACTAATAACCGCAGTGATTAGGATAAGTACTAACTCAAGTAGAGTTAGTTGGTCTGTAAAATTCAAAGACGAATCTCGGCAAGTTATAAGATACAGAGTTCCCTAACTCTGATAATAAAGTTGAACAGTAGTGAGAAATAGATAGAGTCTAAAAGACTAAAAGTGTAGTGATAGAAGATCGTAAAACAAAACGATCAAGACATAGAAATGAATCGTAATGTATACGATGAGATCACTCCGTGATCTGATTAAGTGATAGTATGGAACAAGGATCAAGCGAATGACTGAAAAGTTTACAGCAAGATTGTTGGGTGTCAGTTGTACTATGAATTGGTACAGATTCAAGAAAGGATTATGAATACGAGTTAAATGAAATTCGTATTGAGAAGGGAGTTAGTGTTAGTTGGGGATTCAATTGAGGATTCATGTCGGCAGCTAAGTTATATGATTCTTCGTATTGGAGCTGAATTGTATATGGTGTAAAAACCACTTAGTTTCTGGCAATGATAATCATTGAAATGTTTGTGTCGCGCTATTTGATATATGCATGTTAAGAGGGTGATTCCTTTCTCATGTGTATAATAGATAGATAGGTCATAGGTAGAGGATATAAGGTTAAGTACGAGTTCTTAAAACTCATACTTATGTGACATACTTGATTCATAGTTATATGAAATGTTTATGAACCCCTCAGCGAACGGACGCCAAAAGTCTGTCTTGAAAAGTTCTTAAACTCATATGATTGTGACAATTTATGGACTCATAAGTGTGGTTTTACGAACTGGGTATAGTTGTGTGTAAATGGAATATGGAGGATAATAGGAACAGATATATTTTTAAGCCAATGATTATTAGTGGAGACATAAGTTATCCAAAACTCCTAGCTATGCTAGACTTCGGAATTTTGACATCAAGCTAAATACGTACTATGTGCCTTTAAAAAAAATAAAAAATATATGTAGACTCGTAATCATTTTTGAAACGGTTTAAAGTATAATCTATTCTACTTATTTCAGCTAGACGCAAATGATTTGAAATATCAAAATACATTTTATTTATCACGCATGTACCATGTAACCTGGTGCAGAGATGATAAAAATTTGATGGAGTTGTAAATACAGGAATACTTAGTGTGAATTTGATCTAAAATCGTTGTTCCACTATTGTATGATGTGTTATGACAAAGTCATACAATGACGGCATCCTCAAACGGACTGTTAATACAGTACGACATCATGACGTCATTCTCGAAAATATTTTCAAAAATTTTAATTTGCCAACGTGGTTTGGCTACACTTTAATAATTCGATTGAATTGAATTATTGATATGAGTCTATGCTATTCGATTCAGCTAGACTAATGTTATGAAAACTCTAAAGTGTTCATTGAAAGAAATTTCCCGAACCAAATTGCTTTGGTATGGAATCCTATGATAAGACTGAGGTGAACTATGTTGTTTGGATAAACAATCCAATCAAGTAGCGTAAATATTCGCTAGACATGATTAATACGTTATGCATGACGTAAGCGTACGATAGGCTAATCACCTAAAGTACTAACAACGGTAGTTTACCTTCTTTGTGATTGTAAACATACCAAGTAATGTATTGTTTTGCGGTATGAATACCGTTAAAACTATGTGTTCATGGTCTATATGACCCCTCAGCACAATTTGAAAACTTTTACTCTTGTGAGTGCTGTATTGGGTGGCATGTGATAATCTATTTGAATGGTGTAAGCAGTATGGTGTATGGTGTAAGGTAAATTTCGGGGACGAAAGTTTTAGAAGAAGGAGTGAATGTGATAACCCGAGAATTTTGAATATTTTTATAGTTCACAAAAGGTATATATAGTTATGTTAATAGTGATGGTTTTAATTATTATTGCAATATAATAATAATGTACATTTGGGTCTCAATCAGGTACAAGATGCGAGAGACCGCATCTCTTATGGACCAAAAGGGTCCTTATCCAAAAGACTTAAAGATTAGAAGGAGACATTTGTAAATAAACATATGTTTGGAAACGTGGTGGCACCAGAAGAGGATTTATATCCTTTGTCACATCCGCGCCAGTTATATGAATTAGACCACAATGCAGTGCAATCCTTAGGGCCTGGGAGTTGGATATTCGAGCATATCATCGACGCTTATATGTTGTTGCTACGAGACAAAGAGGAATACTACAGGTCGCGGGGAATACAAAGGTGGTCCCAATTTGGTTTCATGAATTCATTCTTCACGCGATCTTAAGCGTGGCTATGTACCCCAGACTAACGTGAATATCTTGCATGGAGTTTTTTGCAATCCGTATGTTAACCAAGATGTTGGTCCACCTTTACACGAATGCAAATACATATTCATGCTAGTGTGCAATACCAATCAACGCCATTTTGTCTTGTTCCTATTCGCAGTTGAAGATTGGATGGTTACCATAATTGACCCGCACTACAATGACACTAAGTATATTAAGTTACATGAAATGTACTCAGAATTCGTTAAAGTTGCGGTATGTTTAGTTTTAAAATATTTTAATTTTATAATGTCCTTTAATATTAAAAAATCATTAGCCAACTACTTTGTACATGCAGGTACATTTGATACCATTTTGTTTGCGAAATGGTAATCCGATGTGTGAGTGGCCCAACGGTAATCCTACTGTGCAGACCTTAAAGATTCGACCGAAACAACACAATAACTCAAACTGTGGCATTTTTGTATGCAAGCATGTTGACTGTTTCGTCAGGGCCAATGGTAATATTTCTGAAGAGAAGTGGTCCTTGGAAGATGTCACAGTCTTTCGTTACCGCGTTGCATGGGAGCTCTACAAGAAATCTGCAAGATTACTTCCGGCCTCTGAGATATAGAACTTGTCCAACGTTATCTAATGTACATATTAATTAATAAGAATGTCTATTTGGTTGAACTTTATGGGATTTTCAAATTCATAACTTAGTAATATGAATATTATTGAATCACATAAAACCACTTCATATTATTAACAGAAAAAAATTTATCTATTTTGTTGAAACTGTATGGATATTTTTATTAGGACTAATATTAATAATCACATAATTTATATTAATATTAAAAATCATTATTAATATTATTTTAATAATAGTAATACATGAATATAATAATAAATAGATAATGCATTCATTTCCTATCATTGAAACTTAATATAATAATAGTAATATAAACATAATAATAATCTAGAATATAGATTTAAATAGAAAACCCCCATATGTATTATATAGACTTATTAATAATAATAAATCGTAATATAATAATAATGCAAGAATATAGATTTTGGGGGATGGTGAAGTTTTATTATAAAGATATATCATTGGTTGAAATTAACAGCTAGGCCCGTGGTGCTCGGGTGGTCATATGACGAGTGTATGGAGTTTGAGGTTGCGAGTTCGAATCTGTTTAGCAGCAAATTGCTTGAATAAAATCATTTTTTCAATTTTTATTGTCGGTACCGTGATGTCGTATCTTTACTACTTTATTTTTCAATTTTTATTACCAAGTCGACGTCATCGCATTAAATCGACATTTTAATATTATTTTAATGCTACCAGATCGTATTGCATTCTACGGAATTTATTTTATTATTTTATGCCGTACCAGATAAATTTATAAGTAGGCCTTTTTATTTTATTATTTTAATGTATTTTAATGTGCTGAGTCATTACATATAATGGAGAAATGACAAAAAAAGGTAAAGCCGGCACAAGCTTTTCTGGCCGGATTATTTTAATAATAAATAATAATTTTTTATTTATTATTAATGTGCTGAGTCATTACATATAATGGAGAAATGAAAAAAAAAGAAGGTAAAGCTTCTAAGACAAGCTCTTCTCTTAAATAGGATTATTTTAATAATAAATAATCTTTTTTATAACTTTATCGACAAGTTAATTTTACGTGGGCCTCCTTATTAAAATTGAAGCTTGCAGACAGTAAATAATTATGCACAACAACTTGTGCTTAAAGCTTTTATTAAATAGAAAAGTTAGTCGCATGACCATCTATTCAATTTATCAACTATCCAAAAGGGAGTGTTGCACAAGACTCATAGCAACCAATTACTATGGAAGGGTTTCTATATATATATATATATATATATATATATATATAAGCAAATAAACGCCTGCATCGAAGTTCAGGCTCATCGAACAATATACGACATACGATCATATATATATATATATATATATATTAAGCGTGTGTCTGACTGCTTGATGAGCCCTGTTTTTACATTTCTATATGCTTACTCGCTTATATATATATATATATATATATATATATATACTTATATATATGAACTGTTGTCGAACTCTGTTCGATGAGCCTGGATTTTACATCCGGTGCGTTTACCGCTTATATATATATATATTTCGTCCCACCGGAGTTTACTTACGTGGTGGTTGATCGCTTACTGACTTTCTTTACGTTTCATTCCGCCTCGGAGTTCACTTCATGGCGCTTGATTGCTTTGTATGACTTTACTTACATTTTGTCCCACTCGAGTTTCCTCCGTGGTGGTTGATAGCTTTCTGACTTTATTTACATTTTCTCCTACCGAGTTTCCTCTCGTGGCGGTTGATAGCTTTTTACAAACTTTATTTACATTTTTCGATCCCCTATGGAGGTGCTTCGTGGTTGGTGATCATGTGCGTATATATATATATTTACTGACTTTTATATATATACTTCCTTATCGCTTCCATACAAATTTATGTATCACGTATGCTTTAGGAATCATGTGATCATAGATTCAAATTTATTGGATCTAGATTCGGTTCCGTGATGGACATTTTCAAATGTAAGCAGCCTTTGTAAATTATTCTCATGATGTATCTGAATTTCCCTCGATGGTTTCCATACCCACGAGGAAGTCGGCATTATTTTGTACATTATTTTCGCATACGGATGCCTCAGATATCCGTAAAATAAAATCAATCAAGCCGAACACTTAATAAAATGGGAGTGTAAAAGGTCTCAATTACTATTGAGCATCAGGGTTTGAAAAACCTCTTTTATAAAACATCACTGCCATATCTTGCTTAAAATTGAATTTTTACATAAATTCAAACCCTGTGTATATAGGTACGAACGAGGCCTCACACTACTCCCAAATAACAACATATTGACCCACACACACACACATTCAGATAATAGTTTCTTGAAAAGAGGCGGTCACCGTGGTAACACGAATGTCGGGGGGTGCCTAACACCTTCCCTCCGCATAACCAAGTCCCCGGACCCTAATGAATCTAGGTTTCACCGACTCGTTTAGCAGTGTCACATCACTGGGTCAATGTGCAAACCTTTTCTCGGTTGTGTTGGTACAACAATTTAAAAAAACCAACTGGCGACTCTTAATAGTCCATCGTCGACATTATACATGTCGGACCTTTTTCACTTGTTTTTTTCAAACAAATCTCACCTAAAATGAGAACACCAAAGAACAAGTAACGGAAAGGGACAATAAAAAATCTCGACGTCGACAGGTGGCGACTCTGCTGGGGACTACAGTAAGAGGACTTACGCCTGTATTACAATTTTTTCAAAACTGTTATCTTCTTGTGTGTGAATGTTGCATTTACATTTGATGAATGCGTACGAATGGATTTCCTTATTGCACTTATTGCTTCGCACCATAGCTGCTTGTGATATTAGTGCTTCACACATGTCATCATTTCCATACAGTGAGACGCAATGTATGTGAATGTATGTTGTGTGGTCCCTCCACCAGGAGGCTATCCCGTCGGTGTTTGATTACTGGACTCGTGGGAAGACTAATTCCCCGAGGCTCAAGAAAGGCACCACCCAAATTCGCTCCAGTTAAAAGACCGGATTAATTTCCCGTTGAGTAAATTGTGATGATTTGGGAACCTTCATGCCAAAAAGCCGCGAGAGTAACCTAAGATAGGTCAGCCTCTGATAAACCCAAAACGGAGGAAAGTCTCTTCATGCTTTCTCATTTCAATTACTTGTAAACACAATTACTTGTAATTTCATTCCATATCTATCTCCATGTAATGAGAAATATGAAGAAATTTGAACACATACATATTTTAAACATGCTACAAACAGCTGACATCCGTTTTTACAAGATAAAATTCCTAAAATGAGCACATCATATAGCATGTTATTAAACACATTCCCTAAAGACTAAACTATGCAAGTATTTTGCAGGGAACCAATTGGACCTATTACCCGGTCAAAATCCAAAAAGGCTTCAGGCCTACAACCAATCATGTCGTCATCTGACCAGACTAACCTTAATCCAGTTTCTCACAAAGAATTCGATGGATTAAGCAAACAAATTACAGATTTGTTTAATCTACTCAAAGAACTACACCAGTCTACCCAGGGTCAAAAAAATACCCGTACATATGCTGAGTCCTCTACACAAGGGGGAAACCAGGTCATTACAATACATGAACTGCAGTTGGATACAACCAACAAAACTCATGATGTTGCCCATCCCACTAGAGATCCAGACACTGGTGACATCAAAAAGAAAGTCCTCCAAATAGAAGAGACCCTTCGTGTTATCAAAGGAATTGGAGCACACGAGAGTGTTTCATATGCTGACCTTTGTATATTCCCTGGGGTGCATTATCCAGAAAAATTTAAAACTCCTGAAATCAAAAAATATGACGAGTTAGGAGATCCTTACACACATTTAAAGGTGTTTATTGGAGAACTTGGATCTTATGCAGAGGACGAAAAACTTAGAATGCAATTATTCCAAAAGAGACTAACTGGAGAAGCCCGTTCGTGGTACACAAGATTAGATAACTCAAAGATCCATAGTTGGGAAGAGCTAGTACATGCATTCCTCACTCAATACAGCTTTCAGTCTCAGATGGCATCGGCAAACCATTTTCTGAAATGGTCAAACATGGGGAGATGGTTGAGATGGGTTTGAAGTTCAGAAAGATTCAAGACCTAGCTGCCCTTAAAGCTGTTGCTGATCACATCCAATCCGGAAATTATGGAAATAACCCCTGGAGGGTCCATAAAAAGAAAGAGGAAGATGTTTCCCTGATACTGCAGGGTCAAAAAGGCAATCAAAACATGCCAATTCAAAGGAGAAACTACACTCCCTTACAAGCTCAGTCTTCGAATCCTCCAATACCAAAAGGTGGAGAAGTCAAACGCCCTCGAGTGTTCACACCCTTAGGGGACACCCTCGAGAACATTCTCAATCTTCTGACAACACAAAAGAAAATTACACATCTTCTTCCACCAGCCTGCCCTAATGGACGGGGTTTCAATGCTGCTCGAAAATGTGCTTATCATGCCGGGGCACCTGGACATGATACTCACGATTGTTGGGCCTTGAAACACAAGATCCAAGACCTAATATACAACGGTGAGATCGTGGTCACCAAACCAGATCAACCTCACGTTCAAGACAACCCTCTTCCTTAACACAAAGAAGAAGAGGTCAACATGATCAATTGGAGCAATGGACAAAATTCCAATTTTAACTATGAATCTTCCCAGACCCTCAAAGACGGTGTTGACAAATGGGATTATGCCATGTTCCAGTTCACAATGGAACGAAAGATGAAAGCTTTATGCAAACAAATTGAACAATTGGCAGAATTGGTGACTTATCAGCATCAAGTGACACGTCAATTAATCAGCTAGGAGCATGCCAGTCTCCTACCTCTTGTCATGAATATTCCCTCGTAACTTTCAGAAAATGAAATGCTGGAAGACAAAGTGACAAAGAGAGCAAATGCCAAAGCCCGTCGGGATTTTTCCAACAAAAGGGAATTCACATATCTGGGCCAACCTATGGAGGAAATCCTTCAGATGTTAATCAATGAAGGAAGGATCAATACCCTTCTACCTCCAATCAACCCCCGTTCAGGGAGGTACAACTCTGATGGAGTATGTCAATATCACTCCCATTCTCGCGGTCACAACACAGAAGAATGCTAGGCACTCTGTACCTCATCCAAAATCTAATTGAAAGTGGTCTTCTGCACCTAGCGGACGATGATATTATGTTACATGTAAGTGAGAATACATGTCCTACTAAGTGGAGGAGTGTGGTAGGAGTCATATCCACTAAAACTGACGGGGCTAACAGATTACTCCCAATGCCAACAATTCAACTCAAGGGAAGCAACAATCCTTTGAAAGTAGCCGCTCCCGAGCCAATCAACTTGCCGTACAGAGCACAATACCCTATTGTTAGCTTGCACAAGGTTTCGTGGAATTATGGAGAAGGTGAAGGATCCACCTCACATACCACTACTGCAGTGTCAAAGGAAAATCCACTATATCTTCCCCAACGGGTGATGAAGTCTACCATAAAATCAAAGGGGAAAATACCCATGGAGAAGATTGAAAAATTCCTCCGCATTATGGGTCATAACGAAGCTAAGGTGCTTTTAAGCTTAAGAGAAGTTCCACATCAGATTTCAATTTTGGACTTAGTCCTAACTTCCGAGGATCACCGGAAGATCTTACTAAAGGTTTTGGAAGAAGCCTATCTACCAACATCAGTTGATACGGAAAAATTTCAACATCTAGTTGATCATATTTTCAACAACAATGTGATATACTTCACTGATGTTGACATACTGCCCGAATGAACTGGTCATTGCAAGCCGTTACACATTGCAGTCTTGTCCTCCGGATATATGCTGGCTGGAGTCTTGATAGATGGAGGCTCATCTCTATATATATGTCCATACGCCACTTTGCTGAAGATGAATGTTAATCTCAACCGAATCCAGAATAGCCATACTATTATCAAGGCTTTCGACGGAGCCCGCCGGAATTCGATCGGAGTAATTGAGCTGCCAATTGAAATTGGTCCCCACATATTCTGCGTATCATTCCACGTACTCAAGATAGATTCGGGATAAAACCTGCTCTTGGGAAGACCATGGATTCATATGGCTGGGGCAGTCCCCTCTACCCTTCATCAGCAACTGAAATACATTATCAACAATAGCCTGGTCACGGTCAACGCTGAACCAGAATATCCTCAACACGGGGACATGTCATTCATCAATGCTAATGCAGATGTTGAACCGTTCAGTTTTCATGCCTTGAAAGTAAGCAATACCCAATACCATGCAATTGGAACGCCATTTCTCGAACCCAAGATTTCTGCCGAAGTAATGTCAGCTACTCAGGAAATGATGTCATTGGGTCATCAGTCGGGACAAGGGCTGGGTAAAGATCACCAAGGTATCAAGTACCCAATTCAATTAGCCAAGCAGACTGAAACAGCTGGACTAGGCTATTCTGCTAGTTCTAGTCATCGGAATCCTCATATGCATCAGCAGATTCCTTCAGCTTCAACCTTGCGGCGTTTATCTTCATCTTCAAACTCTGAGTCCGCACAACCTCCTGTAAAATTGTTAGCCAACGTGATGGCTATGTTATTTCCCAAGCCGGTACCGGTGAATGAAAAAGAAGTCTTTGTTCCAGATCCCCAAGTGGAGGAAGAGAAGCCAAGAATCAAGCAAGACGTTATCCGAATGATGTCGGGTATACGCATCATCGTCCATGATGAACATACAAACAGATACACCCTAGACGATGATTGCCCAGACGTACTGGCCATCATTCAGGATAGAGAGGACGATGACAATCCATCCATCACTGCGGTTCACCGGACTTTGCCCTGTCCAATTGGAGCAACACTCCTTGCATTGGTCGACAAGGGTAAAACGGGCAGAACTCTTTCTGCACTGTAGATATAATAACTGCTTACTTTTCTGTACAGTATTAGCAGTTTATTTTGCCAGTACATGCTAACACTGTGTATGATCAAAACGTTTCATATATACTAAGTGAAAGCATATTTTGTTTCAGGACCCTAAATTTAGATGTGCCTGTACTTGTTGATACGGTGCCTCTTCTCCACAAGGATTGTACCTTTGATGTGGAGATGAATTCAGCCTTGATGGATATACAGGATGACATTGAGGTGCCTCCAGAAATTCAAGAATGGGTCAAAGACAAACCTAAATCCAACCTTGATCAAACCACTTGCTTCAATCTTGGAACCTTAGAAAGCCCTAAGTTAATCTAGATTGGTTCAGACCTTACCCCAAACCAAAGGAATGACATGGTTACGCTACTAACCCAATTCCAGGATGTGTTTACATGGTCTCATAAAGATATGGTGGGTTTGTCCACTGACATTGTCCTTCATCGCCTTCCCATTAAAGAGGGATTTAAGCCAGTCAAGCAAAAGCTCAGACGATTGAAACCTGAGTGGAGTTTAAAGGTGAAAGAAGAAATTGGGAAACAATTTCAAGTTGGCATCATCATGGTGTCTACATATCCTGAGTGGATATCCAACATTGTGCCCGTGCCTAAACCCAGAGGGAAGGTACGAGTTTGCGTGGATTACCGGGACTTGAACAAAGCTTGTTTAAAAGATAGCTTTCTCGTGCCATTTATCCACATTCTTATTGACAATACTGCGCAATATGACATGTACTCCTTTGCTGATTGTTTGCGGGGTATCATCAGATCATGGTTGCTGAGGAAGATTATGAGAAAACTGCTTTCATCACGCCTTGGGGAACCTTTTGTTATAGACAGTTGTCATTCGTCCTCATCAATTTCGGAGCCACCTATCAACGAGCTATGATGGCTCTTTTCCACGACTTGATGCACAAAGAGATCGAGATCTACGTGGATGACATCATTGTCAAATCCCGAAAGGAGAAAGACCACTTAGACCATCTTAGAAAGCTATTCAACAGGCTGCGTAAGTACAACTTGAAGTTGAATCCAGCTAAATGCGCATTTGGCGTTAAATCAGGCAAGTTGCTAGGATTTCTAGTAAGCCACAAAGGGATTGAGCTGGATCCTGCCAAAATCTAGGCCATCATGGAAATGCCCATTCCTCAGACAGAGAAGGAAATATGGGGATTTTAGGGAAGAATCAACTTTATTAGCAGGTTTATCTCTCAACTCACAGCAACCTATGAGCCAATCTTCAAGCTATTAAGGAAGAACTTTTCCATAAAATGGAATGATGAGTTCCAGAATGCTTTCCTTACAATTAAAGAATAGCTAGTCAAAGCTCCTGTGTTGGTACCATCCAGGGATGATGTTCCCCTGTTCATGTACATGTCCATAAGTGACAATCCCATGGGTTGCATGCTGGGACAGAAAGACGATAGAGGCCAAGAACGAGTTATCTATTACATCAGCAAAAGATTCAGCAGCAGTGAACACAAGTACACTCTGATTGAGAAGACGTGGTGTGCTTTAGCATAGGCTTCCATGAGGTTACATCATTATCTCTATGGTCACACAACCCATCTCATATCCCGCGTGGATCCTCTCAAATACGTGTTCAACAAACCCATGTTAAATTGTCGGCTGTCCAGATGGCAGTTGATCCTATAACAATTTGACATCGTATATGTGACTCAAAAGTCCATCAAAGGTCAAGGAATTGCTGATCAACTGGCCGCCGCACCTTTAAGGGATTTCAAACCCTTGGAAACATATTTCCCCGAAGACAGTTCAGCAACACCATCAGTACGATACGTGCCAAACATGGAAAATGTATTTTGATGGAGCTGTTAATATGGAAGGTTCTGGAGCTGGAGCAGTTCTAGTATCCACTACGGGGGAGCAGTATCCCGTCGCCGTCAAATTATAGTTTGTCAGCACCAACAACACAGCTGAGTATGAAGGCTATCTCATGGGGCTAAAACTTGCCCGTTCAATGGGCATCAAGCGGTTAACTATCTTTGGAGATTCAGAGTTGGTAATCAGATAATCCACCAGAATCTATCAAACTAAAGAGCTACATTTGTTGCCTTACCAGCAGTAAGTTTTACAGATGGTTGTGGAGTTCGAAGAAATCTCTTTTCTACACGTTCCTCGTAATAGGAATGACTTTGCAGACGTATTAGCAACTTTGGCTTCCTTAATTCGTATATCTGACAAAGGACACTTGCCAAGCGTCATAATTTCCCTGCAAAAGGCCCTAGCCTATGGGAACTCCGTCGGAGAAGTATCAGATGAGTTACCTCCCATCCAGCATCCTTGGTATCAGCATATCAAGGAATACCTACGAGATGGATCTACACCCGCTGAGGCGAGCCCGACTAAGAAAAGGCGGATCCATCGACTTACTATGAAATTCTACCTGAGTGGAGATGCACTCTACAAAAGAGATGCAGGACTAGGTCTCCTCAGATGTTTATACAAAGATCAAGCCCAAAGGCCTATGGATGAAATCCATGGTGGAGACTGTGGCCCCCACATGAGTGGCCCCCTCTTTGTCAAGAAGGTCCTCAGGATAGGACATTATTGGCTATCTCTCAAAGCTGATTGCAATGACCATGTTAGGAGATGCTATCAGTTCCAGATTCATGGGAATGCTATACACGCCCCTCCACGGGAACTCCACAACATGAGTTCACCTTGGCCCTTCTCAATGTGGGGAATGGACGTTATCGGGCCCATTGAGCCTAAAGCCAGTAATGGACATCGATTTATCTTCACCATGATCGACTACTTCACCAAGTGGGTAGAGGCAGCCTCCTTCCCCAGGGTTACCAAAGAAGTCATCATTGCTTTCATCAGAAATAATGTCGTTTATCGATACGGACAACCAAAGATGATTGTGTCAGATAATGATAAGAACCTCAACAACAAAATGATGGAGGAATTATGCAGTAAATTCCACCTCAAACATCTTAACTCTGTCATCTATTGTCCGAAGATGAATGGTGTTATTGAAGCGGCTAACAAAAACATCAAGAGGATTATACAAAAGATGTCCGCCAACCACAAAGATTGGCCTGACCTATTACCTCTTACTCTGTTAGCCTACAAAACCTCAATGCGTACCTCCACTGGGGCAACCCCCTACGCATTAACCTATGGAATGGAAGCAGTGCTCCCCATAGAAGTTGAAATGGAATCCCTCAGAGTGTTGATAGACGCTCAGCTGGATGAAGACCAATAGGGTATAAGACAGGTATCACCAATTGTCTCTAATAGACGAAAGGCGAACCACGAATAGCTTCCATGGTCAGTTATACCAACAAAGGATCGACAGATCCTACAACAGAAAAGTCAGTATACAACAGTTTAAACAACATGACTTGGTTTTGAAGAAGATCCTTGACAACCAAGATCAATCTAAGGGAAAATTCGCTCCTAACTGGGAAGACCCATTTGTTGTCAAGGAAATATTGATAGGAGGCGCTCTCAGATTGCAAGAAATGGACGACGATGAATTTCCACAACTCATCAATTCGGACGCCGTAAAACGGTTCTATGTCTGAAATTGCCCTCAAGCAAACATCCTGGTGTTGAACCATCAGTTCACCAGTCATTCCGGTTCTTTAACCCTTTACCACATACAACTCTTCTACACTTTGCCCCTCATGGAAAATATACTTTTCAAGCCAGCAGCCTAGCTTCTCTGCATTCCTACGACTTAGGTCATCCCACTACAGATTGAACCTCTTGCGTTTGCAGTTTGGCTACCCATACATGGGATCAAACTTCTCATACCTACAGTTTATCCTCAACCTAGGATTAAACTTTCTCTTCCCCGCACTCTGACCTGCACATGGGATTACGCTTTCCACTCGCCCTGAGGGGCGAACTACGTCGACCTGATCTCCTCTTCAATAGGAGTACATAGGCAACCATTTCATAAGGCCCGGTCGCAATAACACTAAAACAACAAAAACATTTTCTACCCTCTTCTCCTTACAAAAACAAAAACAAATTCCTACACCATTTCTGCCACATACAGTGTTGAACCTCTTACACCAGGTTCGAACTACACAGACCTGATCTCCTCTTCAATAGGAGTACGTAGGCAGCCATTCATGGTGCGGTCTCACCCCCTACCAAAACACAAACCCTTGTCAGTTGGTACTAGGATCAAACATCAATCCATTAAATTTCATCGGCTTCAGACCAAAGGGATGGAATTACCTAAACTCCTCCCAAATAAGAGATTCGGCGACTATCTAAGTTGCGGTCATACCTTGAAGAGCAACACCAATCCATAAGATATGGAGTTAACTAGTCTTCTCCTAAATAGAAGTACTGGCGACCATCTTTGGTGCGGTCAATCTCAGAGAGGAAAGCCACACTCCTCTCCATATTTTCATTCAGAAACCAGTCCCAAGACACCAAAGATGGTAGGGATACACAAAGATTGATGATCCATTCTGAACTGTCCAGAGATAACTCAATGTCCATCCCTCAAGGAGGAATTCAGAATACATCAAGATCACAAGCCCTGAAGCAGCAGTCAAAATATCAAACAAGTATTCAGGCATATCTAAAAGGGAAGTGATAAAAAATATATTTCCCTGCCATATATATAATGATGTTTGATCTACATAAATGTAAACTATACATGACAAAATGGCTAAGCTAGTCTGTGCAGGAAAATACAAGCTCATCTACAAGTCAGGGTATATGCGAGCTAACAAGCCCAATAGATCTGCAGCCATCTACATGGTGACCATATGATCATCAATATAGGCGCTCATCTCTGCAATCATGTCAGTGGTAAGGGACCTCACTGCAGTACTATCTGTAACGGCTACATCCCGGGCAGATATAGCAATATCCCGATCAACTATCACTGCATCTCTGGCTGATCTAGCCTCATCTCGCTCAACAACAGCGACATCTCTGCGAGCTAATGCCTCGTCTCTCTCTAATAGAGTTGCGTCTCTCCCATCAAGGGCAGTCAACATCATAGATCGAGCCTGATCTCTCTCAAAGGTCATCAGATGAAGACTCTGCTCAAAGCATTGTCTTTGAATCTTTGAATCACAACAAAGATCTTTATCTTGGGAGAATCTAAAAGAGATGCTGACAACCCAGCACCTGGCTCCTCCTCGATGTGGGGATCAATGTCCTCCATGGGATCTCCCTCATCTGTCTCACTATCCGCTACTGTGGATACTGCCACAGTCGATGCAATATCTGTATTTATCCATGCAGAATACTCTACAGAACAACCTGGATGGCTCATAGAAAAATCAGCTATCTCACGCTGATCCCAACATGCATACACACGGGATCGGTCCTCTTCTGAAAGATAGAGAGAGGCTGAACGCTGACCTATCGCCCCCTCGAAAGGATGAAAGTCCTGAAACTGGTCAAACTGCGACATCACGACCAGCGGGTGATAAGTAGTCACGCCCCTCAAACCAGCCAGAGGGAGGTAGTCCATGCCTGGAGCATGAGTAATAAAGCTGTAGGGTGAGCTGATCCCCGAACACGGCAATATGATAAATGGATCTCTGATATCTGCCAAAAATGTGGACCAAGACATAGCATCTATACACTCCGATGGCTGAAAGGAATATGACATGGCTATATCGTGGGTGAACAAATACCCATGCTGTCTAAGAGTGCCAATCGGTCTCAAATGTGACATAAACCATACATATAGCATGGTCGAGCTACCTGTGAACACTCCTGTCAAATAAGTGCAATAGTAGGTGGCTGACCGCAGGGTCTCTGCTATAATCATCGGTATATTGGTACGACCCTCCCTGAGAGCACTCACCACCATGATGACTCTGATATCTATCTCATCCATGTACCGTGGCATATAGACATACGACAGTACGCACAACAACAGTACATCAACCCTGGCTAAACGCCAATGATCCTCCGATGCGGTGAAATCCCCAGAATGTCGTGCATAACTAACCTCAGAGCCAAATCTGTCGAACAGAAAACGCTGGGATATAACGTGGCTCGATGTAATCGAATCCTGCACCACTCTGCGCCGCAATCCAGTGATGGTCATGAATCGTCAACTCATGTCTCCCAAAGCCATATGCACGCAAGGTCTGTCCAGCGGCAGCATCATCAACCGTGCATACTCCTCTAGAGTAGGAGTCAACTCCTGGGTCTCGAATCGGAAAACCTGCTTATCCGATACCCAATGCTCCAGCATGCCATCCACAAATCCTACGGGAACCTGAAACATCAATAAGGTCATGGTATGCTGCAACAAATGATCTACGGTCTCCTTGTCTGATGGTGACATGCTATCATACCACGATCGCATACCCGATGCCACCAATGATGGCGGGGTATGATCAATACGGCTAACTGTTGAAGAAGACATCTGTACGGGCCTTGTCATAAGATCATCCAGGGGTCAATGCTAAATATCTCTGGACATACATACATATGCGTAACATGATACATGCATAGCAGATAATAGATGGCAATATGATATAGGGAATGAAAAGTTGTGCATACATTCCTAAGTATATCATCGTCTAATACATCATCTCTGTACGGCTACAAATATAGGGAAATGGGGCACAGACGCCCTACTACTAACAGAGGCCTATCAAAAGATATAGCGAGAATGGGGCACATCCACCCAATAGCTAACAGAGGCCTATCAAAAGATATAACGAGAATACATATCAGAAGAAGACAATGGTGTCGATGTCCACATCATCAATCCTGTCCACCTAATGTAACTCCTCCTGTGTCACTGGATCTCTATCAACAGGGATGTCAGGCCTATATAAAAGAGGATCTGTGTTAAAACCGAATGGGTCTTTTGAGGGCGAAGGCTCAGTGGAAGGAGCAAACGAAAGCGCCTCTCTTTGGATCTCTGCCCAAATGCCGAATAAATATGTGTGCCTGGTCCAACTGTCGGGTCAAATAATCAATCTGTGTCACATGAGTCAGATCTCGGACACAAGCTATCCAATTCGTCATCATCACGGATCCTGGAACCATGTCCCCCATGAACTGAGTGGCGCGGGATTGGGCTCCGATAGTACGAGGGAACCACCAACGCTGGAACATCTTCTGAGTACATGGACCCTCTGACAATGCAAAACCGTCAACCCCCAACAATGGGATATCAGTGACGGGTGACTGCGATACAAGCCAATGACGCCTGACAGGAGGCAAGATCGGCATACGAATCTCCCCTGTGGTGCTCCTAATAGAACGCTCTCCTAAATAGAGCTCCCAGCCTCCATCTGTGAAGAGGGGAACTCTCCTGGTGGAAATCACATACTCGACTCCAGTAGGGTATCCATCCTCAAAACCGATGGTCAAGTGTTCCCCTGAATAGGGAATCAATGTGATGGTGTCAGCTATCAGCAACTCCAGCTGCATACGGCAGTGAGTGAAACCCTCAGCTACAAGGACCTCTAGCAAAATGGAATGATGCCATTGTCGTCCTCGTGGATAGTTATCTAAACCTAACACACTCACAGGACACAAGCATGAGAGCCTCTCGTAGGCCCAAAACTACCAACACAATGGCACAACATCTGCGATCAGTAAATACTCTTAACCTATAAATGGGAAATGACAAGAGAAATACTCACCAGCAAAAATGGGTAGAAGCCTAGCCAAGCCTCGGTCAAACCCTATGAGCGCATACGCATGCCCCGGAGGAAATAGGCAAAGGTGTAGGAACCCTAATCATACTCTCAAATACGGTCCACATGATGCGTGGCGCTGATCAAAGCGAATGACACCGTAGAAGAGTTATCTGCTATGAAGCAGCCTCTAATGATCATCAGGAACAATCGCCGAAGATTGCGATCCCTGACTCTGACATCATCGAGCATGGGCTCACTCAAAAGCCCGCTCATAGCATCTACGCTCAAAGGACCTGAACGAACAGTCCTGCCCTTGAGCGTCTCCACCGGAACTCCTAACAAGGATCTGACGGTAGTAGGGGTAATATTCGCCATGCAAGGCACTTGCTCCCCTCCAAACTCCATACAATTGATAAATCGCTAATCCATCAGCGTCATCATCTCCTCATAATCCAACAGATGGAGTGACTGAGTCTGATGAAACCATCGCTCAGACAATGCCCTGAGGTAACCCCAGGGACAACGGCAGGGAAGGATGGAGAAGAATGCCCCGAATCCCCAATCCTGCACTACCGCTCTGTAATCAGGATGAAGAGCCTGATACATGGAGTGTATACTAAACCAATTACCTCGAGGCTATGTGAATCCGGGAACTTGCATGAAATGCAGATAAACATCAAAGCCCTTTAATCCTCATCAATAGGAAAGAAGGAAGATTAAGATCTAACGTCATACCTCGTTAGCATGTCAGTACATCAATGGATGTCTGCTCAAATCACCCAGAAGCTCTGGTGTAACAACCCGAGAATTTTGAATATTTTTAAAAATTTTATTAATTTATTTAAGGTTCAAAATTAGAACTTAGACAGAAAATTAGTGTATGCGCTTGATATTTTTAAGATGGAATTTTGAGGATTTAAAAATTCTGTGAAGGATTTAGGTGAATTATTCAGGATTAAGGAAATACGTGAATATGTTCTGTGTATATGTGTACAGTATGTGGTTATGGGTCAAGGGTTGACCAGATAAACGATATATGTAACAAACCCTAAGTATATATTAAGAACGTCAACGTTCGGTTAGAAAACCCTAACGATTAACAAGAAATCCTAGAAACCGGTTCTGGAAACCCTAATTTCAGTTTCGGAAATCCAAAATCCTAATTCGGTGTATGAAACCCTAATCTGGGAACTTAAATGATTATTATATTGCTTAAGTGCTATATATTATAATATTAATTAGGGTAAAGCTTCATTATTTAGTAAACTCTAATTTCAAATTATTAAACCCTAATTTCGGGAGTAAGAACCCTAATTTATAAATAGGGAAAACCTAATTGTTAATTAAATACTTTTAATGTTAATTAGGAAACCCTAATCCTAATTTTAAAGTTATAAGTAATTAGAAAACCCTAATCTAATTATTTAAAATTAAATTTCTAAATTAGAAAATTAATTTTCTATTAGAAACCCTAATTAGTGGTTTATAAACCCTAATGACCATTTTAACCTTAATTGCTAAATTAGCGATTTTAATTAGAAAATGTTAATCCTAATTAGCAAGATTTAAGTACTGATTAAGAAATTTTAAGATAATTAGGAAATCCTAATTATAATTTAGAATGATTAATTTTCTATTTTGGAAATCGAAATTCAGAAATGTTAGAAATTAAATTTGCAAAGTTAAGGGTTAAACCCTAAACCCTAAACCGATTCAAACCCTAAACCCTAACCCAAACTCTAAACCCTATGAGTTTGCATCAAATGACCAATCTAGAAATAAAATTAATTGCTAAATGACTATAATACCCTTATTGCATTATTGAGCCTAACTTGTCAATCTTGCCAAGATGTGAGTTGGCCACCCACTCTAACCACTCCATATGCTCTATATTAAACACATCAGCCGAATTTTTGCAGATCCTAGCAACAAATCAACATATATAGATTAAAAGGGAGAGAAATGAGTCACTTGCATTTTCATTTTTCTACCAAGACCTTCTCTCTCTAGAAATTCGGGAGTTAGAGTGAAGAAGTGTGAGAAACCAAACCATGATCAAGCTTTAGCAATCCAATAACAGATCAAAAGGGTCAGAATCAAAAATCAAAGCTAAGGAGGTATGAACCGTAGTTTTTCTAAATATTTAATCTGATGTTAGTTGTTGAAATTGGTTTGTTAAAGTTGTGTATTAGGGTGTCTATAAGTGATCTGGGTCGATAGATCATGGACCCATAACACTTAGATGCACGAATCAAGCATTTTTAGAGATCTGGAAAAATTGAAAAAAATGGCCTGACAACCATATGTCAGAGGCCATAGATCTTTATCTGTTAAGTGTTAGTGTTGTTTTAAGTTATATATTTGTAGTATGTTATGTGTTCTTTATTCTGCAACTTGAAACATGGTCAGATCGTATTTCAAACTCAAGTTATGATTGGTCAAACAGGGTTGACCGTTCACGGAATCTGGTTTCTGGGTAACCCAGAAACCCAGATTTGTCTGACAGCGTATTCGCAGGGCATGTATCTTGCTACTGTTAATGTTGATGACCATGTTAGTGTTTGATCTGGGTAGTATGACATGAGAACTACACATCAAATCCCTTAGACCCACCAGATCATGCACGGGATCGAAGTTATGCAAGGTCAAAACTGCGTTGACCAACTCTACTCGATGATGGCGATTCGGGTAACCCGGATCTTCAAAGGCGCTTTTCTTTACAACTTGACTTTGAAACCCAAATATTTAAAACATGATGTTAATATGTTTATCTGATGATGTATTATTGTACGCTGACATCCCCACTACACATTAGAACCTTAATATCACGCTCAGAAAGTTGGGATCATATAAATTAAAATGGCCAAAGTAGCACCTACGTCTATTCTTCATTTTCTGGGTCCAGAAAATGAAGAACATCGTTGTCAGGATGTTTAGAGGCTCGGATCTTGAAGTGTAAAGTAGTATGGTCGTGAACTTAGTTTATTGTTGTAGTATGACATAAGTACTACAAGCTTAGCATGAATTCCAACCCGTAACAAAACAAGAACAAGAGATTAAAAATCTAATCAAACTAGCAACCTCAGAATCGACTTTGAGTTTCAAGGCGGACTCAAGAACGGTGAAGAACACCTTCAATGACGGTTGTGTCACCAAAGCCACGTTTAGAAATAAACTTAATTTCAAAAATTAATTATTTTATTAAATAAATCGAATTAAATGATTTTTAATTATTAAAAATATATAATAAATTTCGAAAAATTATTTTAAATTCGAAAATAGTTATTAATTATTTAGAGTATATTTCATAAATATTTATTATTTTTGGAATATAAATTGTATTTGATTTATTTAATTATAATATTAAATAAATGATTTAAAAATGATTTAAATACATGAAAAATCATGAAAAATAATATTATGGTAAAAGAAATTATTTTAAGTTATTTTAAGTGACTTTTTAATATTTTGGGCTAAATTTCATTAATTAATCAATATTAATGATAATTAGTTTATTTAATAACTATATTAAATAAATTAAGGAAAAATAGAATTAATGTTTTATAAATCATATTAAAATGATTTAAGTGTTAGAAAAATATTTTTAAGTTATAAAATATAACTTTTGATATTTTGTCATGAAAATATTAATATTTTAATATTAATAGTAATTACTTAGGATAATGAATTTAAGTGTTTAAAATAATATAAATATGATTTTAAAGTATTAAAATACTTTATAATATTATAAAATATATTATAATATTATGACATGTATTTCATTAATATTTGATATTAAATAAATATTAATGATAAAAGAATTATGTGGTATTTAATTCAGTTAAATACGTTATTAATGATTGAAAATTTACGATAAATAGTAATAATTATTTAAAAATTATTACGAACTTATGAAAATTATTTTGTTTGCTTAGAAAATTGTCTAAGTTAATTGTTAAGTGTTTAGGCAGAGTTTAACAGAACTTAAACTCGATATTGTCCGACTAGACCGTCGGGATGTCAGATTTGTGTCGGGTTCAACTCAGACTGCAATAGTTTGACTTGATACCGAGTCTTATGTGTGTTGTAGACTGATAGAGTTATGTGTTATGTGTTTAGGTTATTCTATGTATTTCTATATATATAATAGTATTATATTGTGATGATATTATTCTAATATTGGAGATCTATATTACTAATATTAGGTCTTCGGATAAAGCAATATAAATTGCGTAGCGATAATCAACGGTTCAGGCAAGTTTGTTTTACTTAACTCTACTAAGAGTTGTTTCATTCGGATAAGCTTATGGTTAATCTTTGCTGGTTGCCATGAATTGTACTCTGTACATATTGCATGTATAAGTCAGGTATGAAAGGATGATCACCTTCATTACTAGTTGGTTCAGATATATAATTTGTTCATGTATAATACTTGTTCAGTCATTAATTTGTTCCTGCTAGTTCACAGTTATATTGTTGAATTATAGCCAGCTTATTATTCTAACTCTTTCAATCATGATATATCGTAATATTATTGATCTTAAACTTGCTAGGCAATCCTTATGCTAACCCTTGCTATATCATGATAAAATATTGAAGATATGGCGAATGCGTTTGGATACAGGAAAAGAATAATGCCAAGTTCAGCCTGGGATAAAATGTGCTGCTAATTTGTAATAGTATAGTTTGATAATGATGTTATGTGTTAGATAATGAATTGTGTATTAAGTCATTAATCACATTAATAAACAATTGTTTTTAATTATTTTCCTTTTATTAATACACTTGTTTATGCATTCTAAAATGCCATAAACATCACAACACTTCACACCCGACCCAAAACTTCATCAAAAACCTGCTTAAGCCATGCTCAAGGGTCTCAAGTCATAAATCGTACTTTTTAAATTTTTGGACATCATATATTTAATTAAATCCATTTATCCTTTTATCATCATTTAGATGAAACATACTAAATCAGTTCCACAAATATTTCTTTTCTGGGATTTGACAGAATATAGTTCCATATTGAACATATAATTTTTCCAGAATTTTTAAAATCCATTTACTATATTTAAATAGTCCATAATATCCAAATATTCTCTGATTTTTCATAAATCGAGATTAACTCCAAAAATTCTAAAATGTTTACAGTATGCTCCTGCTATACATATGTACTTCCAGTAAAAATTTTGTAATTTTTGGACTTATACACAGAGAGTTATTCGGGTGACTTCACAAAAATAGTCCTTCACCGTAAAATCATTAACTCTCAAACCGTATGGACAAAAATTCACAATTTTTTACACAACCTGCATATCTTCTCATATTACAACTCCAAATTTATCTGGAATTTTTAAAGCAGAAAAAGTGGACGAAAATGCCCCCGTTTCAGACTGCCCCAAAACAGTACCTAAAAAAACGGGACTGTTTTTACCAAAATTTACACCACGACTTTTAGAAATGTGATTTTTGAGTTCTACCACTTGGGTTAACTAGTAAACACATATATCTAGCACCCCTCTTTGACGGATCGTAAAAAGGAGTTATAGATTTAAAATGGTGGAATTTTCAAAGTAAATAGAAATTTTTGATTTCAAAACTAGAAAAATTAATTTTCTTTTCCTTTTTGATTCAAACAAAATAAACACCCAATATGGGTAAATCCATACTTTAATCATTGGAAAACACATAGATCATAGGGTTTTGAACTTCCAAATCAAAACCCCCTTTCATCAAATTATAAAAAAATAAAGGAAGAAATTATACCTTTACTTTTCTTCTTCTTCTTCTTCTTCTTCTTCCTTCTTCTTCTTCTTCTTCTTCTTCTATAGAGGTTCTATCTTTCTCCTTCTTTCTCCCTCAAGGGGGCTGCCGCCCCTCCCCTCTTCTCTTTCCATGGCTTCGGCCACGTCTTTTCTCTCTCTATCTCCCGATCTTCTTTCTTTCTCTTTCTTCTCTTTTCTTATCCTTCTTTTCTTCTTATCTTTTTATCTTATCTCCAACAAAAATCCAATCCAAATCTTATTTTATTTTAATTGTTAAGTTACTTAACACATGACTAGATAACCCCTCTTTAAGTGGGTAAAAATTGGGCCACTTATTAATTAAATTCTATTGGGCTTAAACTTTTATTATTTTGCTTACTAACAAAATAAATTTGGGCTTCCACCAAAAAATGTAATTGGGCCATTATAATACTTGTCCCACACATAATATATTGGGCTAGATTAACAATTTAATCACCCTTAAATCATTTTATCCACAAGTCACATGATTAAATAATTAATTAGACTTGTTTAAATAATATAACCTCCTTAGTCCATTAAATCTAATTCGTTTGGACACTAAATAAATTATTAGGCTATGATATTATTATAGTCCATTACTTTTAATATTACCATTCCCTAATTATTTAATTAGGGTTTTCATTTCCTCAACTATAACTTAAATCCTTGCTCATGTGCATTTATTTCCTTAACCCAATTAGACTTACCTTAATTAGGTTATAAAAGTAATCAATTGAGATATATAAAACAAATCTCTTAGTATATATTATAAATACTAGTATTCTCTCATCTCATAACCCTTAAGTTATTCAATTCTTCATTCCTAATATATGTTTAGGATTACACTAGTTTCTTTTATTTGTTTCTATAATAAACAAATATAAACTATCACATAATATTCATATTCACTTACTCACATAATCATTAAATAAATTATGGCATGTTCCACAATTCTCTTAGATTAGGACACTAGTATATAATTAAAATACTAGGACCACTAAATAACAATAACCATTTAGGTCATTTAATTCTCATACTTAATTTATATAACTTATTCAAGTTATACAATTTATATTGTATACTTAAATTTAATTTCCTCCTCCTCTCCATAAATTATTTTCAAACAATTTATTTATATATTAAATATATAATTTAATATATTCAATCATTTATTCAAATATGAATTTAATTCACTAACTTCCTTGATACCAATATACATATTTACATATTGGATCTCCTCTCATATTTTTACTTTACATCATTTGGTATAATATTAAATATTATACCATTATCCATATAACATAATTCACTTCTCACACTAATTTTGACTTTTCTCAATAAAAAGTCAACTTTTAACTTTGACCAAAAGTCAAACTTTACACATTTTGTGTTTACTGTCCATTCAGACTAAACTTGACGTTCCGGATGCAACCGAGTAGTCCGTGCTTCAAAATTCTATCTCTAACTCAAATTTTGAGTTTTAAATTACTCCATTCATATTGTTAACCGTGTTAACTAACGACTTTATACTTGTGCAATTCACATCAAATTTTACAGGTATCATAATACCTTATTTTTGATATTTATTCAAATACCTACAAATTCATTTCTAGGGTTTTGAAATTTTGTAACCTATATTTTCTCCATTCTCATTCGAATAGCAAACCATATAGGTTTTACTTGAAATTTTTTAAATAAATCCTCAAATTCTCATCTAGGTTTTATTCTTTAACCTTTATTCTAATCATTCAAGATTTTATGAATTTTTGGGTTGTCACATTCACCCCTTCTTCTAAGAATTTCATCCCCGAAATTAAAGCATACTAATCTATGTTTATTCGATTGATCAAATCTAGGTTTTCAACTTAACCTTTACAATTTCCTCATTTGAGGATTTCTCTTCTATCTTCACATTTCACCATAACTACTCACTAGGAGTTTACATCTTCTAAACATTCATCAAAACTAGGTTGTCATAATAACCTTTATTCAATCATTGCAGATTCTACTCGTACACAACGAGTTCACACTATTTCATATTCATAATCACATATTACCACAACATTACTCTGAAGAGTTTAAAAATATTTTATATCTGTCTGAGGGATCATAAAATCATGAACTTTGAGGTTTAGGGTATTTCTACCTGCTACCTCTTTCAATTAAGAAAGAAAGGTACTCTACCTCTGAAATATTTTATATTTGGTATGTTTACAATCACAAAGAAGGTAAACTACCGATGCGGGTACTTTAGAGGACCAGTCTGTTGTACCTTAGTAATCAGAATGACTATATGCGTTCTTAGATTGGAGTATTTTATCCAATTAGTATATCCCCATTTTCAGGGTTGTTCACCTCAGATTTATCATAAGATTTCTGCACCAAAATAATTTGGTTCGGCATAAGCTTTCAAAGAATAGTTTGAATTTCATAACACATTTGTTTAGCTGAATCAAATAGCTTAGATGCATATCAATAATTCGAATTTCAATCGAAACATTTCTAGCCAAATTCAGTTGGCAATAATTTTCCTTTAAAATTCTTATAATCATTTTATAACGTCATGATACCGCATTTGTATTTCTGATTCGTTTGAGGATTCAAATATTTCGTGACTTTGCCATACTACATCATACTATAGTGGGCTGACGATCCTTAGATCACATCCAACACTAAGTAATTATGCATTGATAACTCCATCATTTTTATCATCTTTGCACCAGGTTACATGATGCATTAATGATATAAAAATACATTTTGATAATTCAAATCATTTTTGTCTTGCCGAATCAATTAGCATAGACTCTTCTCTAAACAGTTCAAAACCATTGAAAATCATATTTGGTGTCATCATGCCACAACAAGTAACGATGTGTTAGTGGCCCGAAGTCCATACCTACACACTTGTCACCATGTGTTGAGGATAACAAAAATTCATTTTATTTCGAAAGGCACATCAGTGCGAATTTAGCTTGATGTCAAAAACATCGAAGTCTAGCATAGCTAAAAGATTTGGAATACCTATGCTTCCATCATCAACTTTAATTTCTATAATGATCATTTCTTAATAAGTCTATCTATTTCTATCATCCTCAATTCTCCATTCACAACTTTCCCATACCCAGTTCATCAAACTTACCACACATTATGAGTTCAGTAACTTGCCACAATCATATGAGTTTAAGAACTTGTCCTAGTCAGACCTTTGGCATCCATTCGCTGAGGGGTTCATAAACATTTCATATAATTATGAGTCATGAACTTACCATAAGTATGTGTTTTAAGAACTCGCAACTAACCTTATATTCTCTACCTATTCGTTATACACATAAGAAAAGAATGACCTTATCAACATGCATATAGCAAATAGCGTGACATCGACATTTCAATGATTATCAGTACCAGAAACTAAGTGGTTGTCAAACCAAACTCGGCCACTAATCAATATAGGAAGCTAAGCGGACAATTCCCCGCCCATACAAAGAATTGTTCAACCTAACCACTATATCGACCAGGAAGCTAAGCGGTTCTAAAACCAAGTACAAATTCCCCGCCCATACAAGGAATCATACAACTCAGCTGTTGACATGAGTCCTCAATTGAAATCCCTCATCATTCTTACTTTCTCTTTTCTTAATACGAATTTTCTTTAATCCGTATCTTAACATTTACCACTCTTTTCTGAGTTTACATTGTACCATTTCATAGTACCTTCTCTTTATAGCATCAAGCTATATCATTCTAATCACTTAACATATCATATGTTATTCAACAATTTAATCTGATCACGTCGTGATCTTATTTCGTAATCATTTCTCCTTATCCTCACGATCGTTTTATTTTACGATCTTCTTATTCTTCTCTTTAATCATATTATATTATGATTTTATTTGCACTTTTCATCTTATAGACATAGTCTATTTATTTTCACTTTTCATCTTTATTACTGGAGTCAGGTAACTCCAGATTCTTATCCTTATATCTCTTCAAGATTCTTCTTTGAATCTTAATTATCTTTCTCTTTACTTTACTGATGAATTCCTTAAATTCATCCCTTATCCCTTAAACTCGATCTGAGTTTATTCTGAAAGTAGTATGCACACAAGCCAATCATGTTTGATGATAAAGCATATACTTTGTAACAATCTTATTCATTTATTAATAAAAGGTATTAATTTATTAAAGGCTTTTTAATTATCTACATGATGCTGTTTTATAATATGTGATAAACCCATAGTTTTAAGCAATGCTTTTAGAATAATGATGATGATCATTCTAATGAGATCTAAATTCTTAGAAAGCTTAAAACTAAAATAGTTCCCAATCGTTGGATTCCTAAATTGGGGATTAGTAAATCCGGATAGATTGGTACATACGTTGCTTGCTCATTGGATGAGGATGATTGATCTCATAATCATTTGTGTGGAGACACTAAAGCAAGTATGTAGATGCTTATTAGAGAATAAGTTCACTGAACGTGGCTCGCTAAGGAATACCTAATGGAGTTTTACTTGCCTGTCAATAGGAATTCCTGTAGTGATAGTAGTACAAGTAATCCTTGGACTTGAGATCATCATAGTATCTTGTGTATGATGAGTTATACTTTGACTTATTCCTTAAGACCCTTAGGGTATATCAAAGGGTTTGCTTGGGTATAATAAGTTGTACATGGAGATAATGTATGATCAATAAAGAATCTACCACTTCTAATAAAAGAAGAGAAATGTCCTATGTGATTCGATAAATGACAACCCAGAGAGTCCTTGGTTAAGGCGGAATGAAATTAGAAAGGAGTTTCTAATTTGCATTATTTGAGTTGTGCATTTAAGGATCGAAATACATATAATTAAATAAAATAAGACTTGACAAGTAATTCTATGTCTTATATTTAATTGGGACATTGTATGGTGGAAGGATTGAATTATGCAGTAACTATTTACTCAAAGGTTCTTTTATGATTAATGTTGGAATCTATATTATCCGGAAAGTCGTTGATCGCTAGGGAGGCTTATCCCTATTGTAGAATAAATATTATTTATTTAAATAAATTAATTATTTAATTTATTTATTTAAATAAGATTAGAATTGTTCTAATTGATTTATTCACAACCGGTTTAATATGGAGAACCTAAAGGGTCACACCATAAAAGGAAGAATAATTATTTAAGAAGTTAATGGCATAATCGTAATAATATGTTATGTATATTTAATTTAATCTATGGTGATAGAATAAATTAAATAGCTTAATATTTATTATTTAATATTTTAGAAATATTAAATATAAATTAATAAGAGGAGTCTTATTAATATTATTACAATTATTATTATTTTAATTTCTAAAAAGAGTTTAGGAATTAATTTAATATAAGTACTCTCATTTATTCCTAATTGGATTAGGAAGGAAAATTAGTTAAAGGAGTTTAATTAATTATCCCTAATAAGATTAGGGAACTTAATTAATTAAAAGAATTTAATTAATTAAATAAATCCCAATTCCTTAATTGTTAAGGAGGGTTGCCCATATCTATAAATAAGAGGAGTCTTATTATGGGTGAGGTTGTTGTTGACTTTTACAACATACGACATAATTCCAATTTGTTGGAGAGTACGCCCTTTTTCTATAGAGATAGAAAACTAGGGTTGAGCCAATATCCCTTCTTCTTGAATTCTTATTATTCCTTGGTGGATCACCCCAGAGGCCAAACATATGGGTGGCTAACGTTGATCAAAGGAAGGAACAAAACCCCGGTGGATTCAAGTTGAACGCGAAAGGATTTGGAGGTGAACTTGTACCTGAGGAAGCTCGATCTTCAAGGGTATGATTTTATTCTTTATCTTTTCGTTTAATTAATAATTGTGCATAAAGGGTGATCCAGGTATATGGTTTGTAAATTTTTTTTAAACTCTGATTTTTACTCGCTTCCGCTAATTTATGCAATTTGATTGCGCACATGAATATTACAAACCTAACATATTCCTTATCATCATCTCCGCGGTTATAGTCTAAGGTACACCTACCTAAGGTTTATAACTTACGACTTTGATACCAAGCTGTGGCATCCCCAATCCAAGGTACTTTTTACCTAAGATCTGGTACATCATTTCTATAAATATTGCGGAAGATATAAACATAAATTATTTATACATTTAACTTTTACAACATAAACCCCAATGTCTACAACCTTAACTTATTACATCCTTCAATATCTTAAAGGTTTACAATACTATTTTCGTCAGAAAATTTAATATATCTAACTGCATCATAATTTAATCTTACACTTTGCCTTTGCCTCTGTCTTTATTCAAGCTTTCATCTTAATCTGAAAATTTTATCATGATATAGCAAGGGTGAGCAACAAATTTGCCCAGCAAGTTTTAAATACAATGAAGATATATCATGATTGAAAAGAATGAATAAGCTTTCAAGTTTTCAACAATATAATAATTGTGAAATAACATGAATCAAGTTTCAATAATTTCATGACTGAATCAATAATGGTTGAAGGTCAACAATGACCATAAACAATTTAACTAAACCTTATGGTAATGAAGGTGATCAACCTTTCATATACGATGAACATATCTGACATGCACTAAGTGCGAATCAATAATCGATTTTAGACATGAATAATCATCAATACTCATTCACTAACATACTTTGAAATATAACTCGAGTTTGAGTTAAGGAAACTTACCTGATTCGTTGACTACTACTACGCAGTTTAAGTTAACTTCTTTTGATAAGACCTATCATTAATAATAAGATTGGTCTTTCAATCAAAGATATTCTACTTTGTATCATAATGATTACTTTATTAATAGATTATCTAACATTTAATCAAATATTAGATAACCTCTTAACACATCAGTATTATTATCATTCTTTGATAATTCTTCAATCACTGTATCATATACATTATGATTTATCACTTGCTTTTTCATTTCATAAGTTATTCTTTAACATTTATTAAGTTAAATACTAATCCAGCCACCTAGATTCTAAATCCAACAATCCAAAGCGCAATCCAAATTAACTGGATTCCAAATCCAGCGACCTGGATTCAACAGATTTCCAATCCAGCAAGCTTGGATTCACCAATACTTCAATCCACGAAGTTGGATTCATAATCCTTCAATCCAGCAAACTTCTTTTTAATCCAGCAAGCTGAATTCATCAAATTTTCCAATCCAAACCAAAAAGTTGGATTCGATATCATTTTCATGAAAACACTAAATCACTTATTATTCTTATATCTTTTGTCCAAACACAATTACATATAATTCATTGAATATCAATTTCAACAATTACATTGAAAAATATAATAAATCTCTTATTTTAATCATCTGTCGAATATTATTAATTATGTAATAATATTTTACGCTAAGGTTATTAACCTTTTAATAACATTACATTCAACTACCACTAATAATATCTTAATCCAATATTATTAGTCATATAACAACAAGTTAAGTCATTAATCACATTAATAAATAATTGTTTTTAATTGTTTTCCTTTTATTAATACACTTGTTTAAGCATTCTAAAATGCCATAAATATTATAACACTTCACACCCGACCCAAAACTTCATCAAAAACCTGCATAAGTCATGCTCAAGGGTCTCAAGTCATAAATCGTACTTTTCAAATTTTTGGACATCTTATATTTAATTAAATCCATTTATCCATTTATCATCATTTAGATGAAACATACTAAATCAGTTCCACAAATATTTCTTTTCTGGGATTTGACAGAATATAGTTCCATATTGAACATATATTTTTTCCGGAATTTTTAAAATCCATTTACTATATTTAAATAGTCCATAATATCCAAATATTCTCCGATTTTTCATAAATCGAGATTAACTCCAAAAATTATGAAATGTTTACAGTATGCTCTTGATATACACATGTACTTCCAGTAAAAATTTTGTAATTTTTGGACTTATACACAGAGAGTTATTCGGGTGACTTCACAAATATAATTCTTCACCGTAAAATCCATAACTCTCAAACCGTATGGCCAACAATTCTCAAATTTTAACACAACCTGGATATCTTCTCATATTACAACTCCAAATTTTTTCGGAATTTTTAAAGCACAAAACGTGGACGAAAATGCCCCGTTTGATCGCCTTTAAAAGCAAATTACCTAAAAAACGGGACTATTTTTACAAAAATTTACACCACGACTTTTAGAAATGTGATTTTTGAGTTCTACCACTTGGGTTCACTAGTAAAGACATATATCTAGCACCCTCTTTGATGGATCGTAAAAAGGAGTTATAGATTTAAAATGGTGGAATTTTCAAAGTAAATAGAAATTTTGATTTCAAAACTAGAAAAATTAATTTTCTTTTCCTTTTGATTCCAACAAAATAAACACCCAATATGGATAAATCCATACTTGAATCCATGGAAAACACATAGATCATAGGGTTTTGAACTTCCAAATCAAAACCCCCTTTCATCAAATTATAAAAAAATAAACGAAGAAATTATACTTTTACTTTTCTTCTTCTTCTTCTTCTTCTTCTTCTTCTTCTTCTTCTTCTTCTATGGAGGATCTATCTTTCTCCTCCTTTCTCCCTCAAGGGTGTTGCCGCCCCTCCCTCTTCTCCTTCCATGGCTTTTCGCCACGTATTTTCTCTCTCTATCTCCCGATCTTCTTTCTGTTTCTTTCTTCTCTTTTCATATCCTTCTTTTCTTCTTATCTTTTTATCTTATCTCCAACAAAAATCCAATCCAAATCTTATTTTATTTTAATTGTTAAGTTACTTAACAAATGACTAGATAGCTCCTCCTTAAGTGGGTAAAAATTGGGTCACTTATTAATTAAATTCTATTGGGCTTAAACTTTTATTATTTTGCTTACTAACAAAATAAATTTGGGCTTCCACCAAAAAATGTAATTGGGCCATTATAATACTTGTCCCACACATAATATATTGGGCTAGATTAACAATTTAATCACCCTTAAATCATTTTATCCACAAGTCACATGATTAAATAATTAATTAGACTTGTTTAAATAATATAACATCCTTAGTCCATTAAATCTAATTCTTTTGGACTCTAAATAAATTATTGGGCTATGATATTATTATAGTCCATTACTTTTAATATTACCATTCCCTAATTATTTAATTAGGGTTTTCATTTCCTCAACTATAACTTAAATCCTTCCTCATGTGCATTTATTTCCTTAACCCAATTAGACTTACCTTAATTAGGTTATAAAAGTAATCAATTGAGATATATAAAACAAATCTCTTAGTATATATTATAAATACTAGTATTCTCTCATCTCATAACCCTTAAGTTATTCAATTCTTCATTCCTAATATATGTTTAGGATTACACTAGTTTCTTTTATTTGTTTATATAATAAACAAATATAAACCATCACATAATATTCATATTCACTTACTCACATAATCATTAAATAAATTGTGACATGTTCCACAATTCTCTTAGATTAGGACACTAGTATATAATTAAAATACTAGGACCACTAAATAACAATAACCATTTAGGTCATTTAATTCTCATACTTAATTTATATAACTTATTCAAGTTATACAATTTATATTGTATACTTAAATTTAATTTCCTCCTCTCCATAAATTGTTTTTAAACAATTTATTTATATATTAAATATATAATTTAATATATTCAATCATTTATTCAAATATGAATTTAATTTACTAACTTCCTTGATACCAATATACATATTTACATATGGGATCTCCTCTCATATTTTTACTTTACATCATTTGGTATAATATTAAATATTATACCATTATCCATATAACATAATTCACTTCTCACACTAATTTTGACTTTTCTCCATAAAAAGTCAACTTTTAACTTTGACCAAAAGTCAACCTTTACACATTTTGTGTTTACTATCCATTCAGACTAAACTTGATGTTCCGGATGCAACCGAGCAGTCCGCGCTTCAAAATTTTACCTCTAACTCAAATTTTGAATTTTAAATTACTCCGTTCATATTGCTAATCGTGTTAACTAACGACTTTATACTTGTTCAATTCACATCAAATTTTACAGGTATCATAATACTTTATTCTTGATATTTATTCAAATACCTACAAATTCATTTCTAGGGTTTTGAAATTTTGTAACCTATATTTTCTCTATTCTCATTCGAATAGCAAACCATTTAGGTTTTACTTGAATTTTTTTAAATAAATCCTCAAATTCTCATCTAGGTTTTATTCTTTAACCTTTATTCTAATCATTCAAGATTTTATGAATTTTTGGGTTGTCAAATATATATATATATATATATATATATATATATATATATATATACACACACACACAAAAAGAGAGTAAACGCCTTTGGATGTAAAATTGGGCTCATCGAACAAAGTCCAGAACCACGGTTATATATATATATATATATATATATATATATATATATATATATATATATATATATAAGCGAATAAGCGCGCTCGGGCATCAAGTTCAGGCTCATCGAACAAGGTTCGACATACAGATTAATATATATAAATGTTATATATATATATATATTAAAGCAAATAAATGCTCGCAGGGCCAAAAAGTCAGGCTCATCGAACAATGTTATACACACGATTAATATATATAAATATATATATATATATATATATATTAAACCAAATAAGCGCTCTAGACTAAAATTCAGGCTCAATCGAGGCATAACTTCGATAATGTTAGTCAATATATATATATATATATATATATATATATATATATATATATATATATATATAACCTGAAACAAAACCACGGACCAAAGTCACAGGCAAATGCGCATAACACGACTCTCGATGTGAAGAAGGGTGTGTGCGAGAGATGAAAAGAAATACTAAAGTGTGTGAGAAGGCTTACAGTTGACTGTCAAAGAAGACTTCTATATCTTTAGAGTGGGTAAACAATGGCTTTTGTAGGTACAAAAGGGCTATATATGAGCTCACAGGTGTTTAAAATGAGAAAGTACACTGCATGGGGTGAGTGCAGAGCAAATTGGGCAGGGTTTCCTCGCCATTTTTTCTTGTAAAATGGCCACCCCAAGCCCTCTATTTATAGAGGGGGAGCCATGAGTCTATCTGCAAAGCACCTAGTAGCAGAGTGTACTGTGGTGCCCAGTGCCCCAGGCGTTTGGGGGTCCCGTGTCGAAAGCACGTACATTCGGACAACGCGCTGTTCGCTCGGTCGTTCATAACTTTCAATCTGGGAGTCTGATGGAAGCGTACCATATCATTCCTGAAAGCTCTTTCGAAGAGCTACACAGTGACATATGATTTGCCCTTTTTTGATTCCAGAAAGATGGGTCCATGACAAAATGGTATTCCCGGGTTTCTGTCAGGTAGTCCGTTGAGCTGTTTTGCGTAGTTTGCACTCAAAAGTTAAGATATAGTTCTTGTGGGACTTCTAATGAAGTATTTTGAGTTGACATGAGTTGATTTGATGTGATTTGAAGTTGAGTTGGCAATATGACCATTTTGCCCCTCCCGGGGTTATCTCCGGTTTTTGCACAGTTGTAGCAGTATTTTCTAAAGATTATCTCTGAGGTTGACTTGATGTTGACTTTGACTATCCTCAATGGTATCTCTGAGGTTGGCTTGACCTCCTGGGGCTACCTCCAGGCTTTGATCTTGATCCCCCGGGGCTATCTCCGGGGTTGAAACTGATTTTCCTGGGGTTATCTCCGGGGTTGGAAACTAGATCTCCGTGGCTATCTTGAGGTTAAAATTGATGTTGTAGTTCTCGGTTGTTATCTCGAGTGTGAAAAAACGCTTTGTCCTCCTGCATAGTCGATGTGAGGAAAAGCGAAATTTTGAGTGTCTACATAGATGCCCTTCTTTATCATGTTCATGCAATGCGATGGAATGGACATGATAAAGATTAATAAACATTTAAAAATATGAGAAGGTATTTCTAATAATGCAAATCGCAATGTAATGAATGTTTATTATGAATGTCAAAATGTTTTTCGCAAATCATGATTCATGAAATCGCACATCGTATTTTGCACTTCGCACTTCGCTTTTCGCATTTGGCCAAATCGCATTTCACAACTCTCACATCGCAATTCGCACATCACATTTTTCATATCGCATCGCAAATCGCACATCGCATATCGCATCGCATATCGCAAATCGATATCATATATCATAAATCGCATATCGCAAAATCACAAATCACAATGAAATGAATGTTATGATGAATGTTAAAATGTTTTTTGCAAATCGCTTTACCTTTACCGATCATTCTTTGATGCCTATCTTTGGTGTTGACTCAATGGTTTGGAATTTAATCGCGATGATTGTTTGATGAAGATAAGTTGAGATGCTTTTTCCATATCTACGATGGGGATGAAGTTACGAAATCACCAGACCCTCTAATGTATTATTTGGTAATTTGCAGCGGTGCCTATCCTGTTGATCGCTAAACTTTTTCGTCTCCCACTCAAGCGGTGGTATCTGAAGCTTTCATCGTTGAAGCTGTCTTGATGTCATATTTGAATTGATGCCAATGGTTTAAGAATACCAGATCTTTCGATACCTTCGCTGAAGTAATATTCCACAAATTACGTCACTAGACTTCGCCTGATGTTATGCTAGATTGATGACAACCACCAGATGTCTCACCCTTCTTGAGGTGATTTGGAGTTTCCTTTCGTTGTTGGGTGCTTGTGCCCTATTTCCTTTAGCGTTTGATTCACAACCCTGCTGAACTGATGACTTGAATGTCTCTGAAATCCCTGGAGGGTGTAATTCATTCTTTCGCAGCCCATATTTGAACGTCGGTGTAGAGGCCTCAACTTGTGAGGACTTAACGCATGTTGATGGTGTAAATTTCATTCACTAGGCCTTTCGTCGTTGACCTTCTACTTCTGAGTTAAGAACTTTTTTTGAGAAGTTTCCCCTTCTTTCGTAGGGGCACGCTTATGTCGCTATGATTTCTTTCAGGAGTTCACCCCTTTCTTTTTGATGAGAAGCTTGATCTCGTCTTAAACTTCTTCCATTTCTTAGAATTAGAAAAATTCCCGATCCTTTCGCATGTTGATCTTTGAGGGTTCATATGAGAAACTCTCTTTGTTGATGAAGTCGTGAGTGAATAATATATGAATCGCCATTGAGATGATGATGAACCATCTTGATGGTATTTGTTGGTGCATTTTCCACTTTAGGATGATTGATAAATGCCCAGTGTTGAGTTGTCATTTGCTTAGAGATTGCCCCAATCTTGTTGTAAGGGACCCAATATCCGGTTGTTGCCACTTTGAAATTGCCCTGACCTCGCTTGTTATGCGGGATAGTTGCTTTGTGAGATGAGTTGATAAGGCGCAGAGATCGCAAGAGGCTTTTACTTCTGTACCATCTGGTGAACAGGTAGTGGATGTGGGCTTTGATGTTGACAACTCTTTCTGGTAGAGATGTCACTTTGTTAGAGAGATGATGCTCTAACTCAAAGGGATATCGCTGTTGCTGAGCGGGATGATGCTATATCTACCCAAGATATCGCATGTAGTTAGCAGTGGATTTGTTGGCTCGTGTAGAAACCCTTGGGCAGGAGATCACATCATTACCTCCTTATTCTGAGAGGGAATCCATGTTGGACTTGATAGCCCGCATATACACTGATTTGTAGATGGGCTTGTATTTTCCTGCACAGACTAGCTTAGCCATTTTGTCATGTACAGTAGACATTGTATATATCAAACAGTATTATATATGGAAGGGAAATATATGTTGATTCACTTCTCTTTTAGTTGTGCCTTGCTACTTGCTTGATAGTTTCTTATTTCTCCAGGACTTTGTGATCTGGATGTATTCTGAACTCCTCCTTGATGGATGGACAGTGAGATATCTTAGGATTTTCAGAATGGATCGTCGATCTATGTGTATTCCCTACCATCTTTGGTGTCTTGGGACTGATTTCTACATGTGGCTATAGATAGGAGTGTGTTTGTTTTTTCTGTGGTGAGACTGGACTATATAACATGGCTGCCTACGTACTCCCGTATATTGGGGAGATCAGGTCGACGTAGTTCGCCCCAGGTATAGGGCAGATTACAGATGAAAAGTTTAATCCCATGTACAGGATAAATTGAAGGTGTGAAAGGTTTGATCCCTGGTGGGATAACCGAAGTTGTAGGAAATGAAGTGAAACCAGGCTGCTGGTTTGAAAAGTGTGTTTTTCCCTGAGGGGCAGATGGGTAAAAAGGAAAGGTTGTATGTAGTGAGGGTTAAAGAACCTGAAATGACTGGTGATCTGATGATCCAAAACCAGGATGTTTGTTTAATGGTAACCTCAGACATAGTACTGTTTCACGGTGTCTAAATTTGATGAGTTGCGGAAATTCATCGCCATCCATTCCTTGTAATCTGAAAGCACCTCCTGTCAATACCTCCTCGACAATAAGCGGGCCTTCCCGGTTTGGGGCGAATTTTCCTTTACTTGAGCTTGGTTGTCGATGATCTTCTTCAAAACCAAGTCGTGTTGTTTTGAGCTCGCTAGTAGTTGGACTTTTACATTGTAGGATCTTCTTTACAAGTAGAGGGCCGCTCATGTATGGGCCACATACTACACCATAGATCTCATCCATGAGTCTATGAGCATGGTCTTTGTCCGGACATCCGAGGAGACCTAGTCCAACATCTTTTTGTAGAGTGCATCTCCGCTCGGGTAGAATTTCATAGCAAGTCGATGGATCGCCTTTTCTCGGTCGGGCTTGCCTCAATGGGTGTAGATCTATCTTGTGAGTGCTCATTGATATATTGATATCAAGCGGTGTTGGATGAGAGGTAGCTCATCAGATACTTCTCAATGTAATTCCCATAGAAATTTGGAGCCTTTTGTTGGGCAAATGTGAGGGTTGGCATGTCTTCCTTGTCATGTATGTTGATCAAGGAGGCCCAGGTTGCTAGAGCATCCGTAAAATCATTCCTATTCCGAGGAATGTGGAGGAAGGATTTTTCTTCAAACTCCGAAGCCATCTATAGAACCTGCCGATGGTAAGGCAACAACTGTAGAACCCGTTGAAGAGATTTTTTTTTTTTTTTTTTTTTTTTTTTTTTTTTCTTTTTTTTTTTTTCTTTTTCTTTTTTTTTTTTTATCTATTAGATCGTGGAAAAGAGCCATATGACTCACTGATAGGTAGTTCCGGCATTGATGAGGTCGAATGACAATCGTCTGTAGCAAAGGGCTCCCCAAGGCGTGATGAATGAAGTTTTCTCATGATCATCTTCAGCAACCATGATTTGATGGTACCCCGCGGAGCAATCAGCAAAGGAGTACATGTCGTATCGAGCTGTATTGTCAATGAGTATGTGGATGAACGGCACGTGAAAGCTATCTTTGAGGCAAGCTTTATTCAAATCTCTGTAATCCACACAAACTCGCACCTCCCTTCCGGTTTTGTACGGGGACTATGTTGGATAGCTATTCGAGTTATGTTGACACCATGATGATCTTGGAAGCTTGAAATTGTTTCATAATTTCTTCTTTAACTTTTAACTTCCACTCGGGGTTTTATGCTTTGAGCTTACACTTGAGTGGCTTGAATCCCCTTTGATGGGAAGGCGATGAATGATAATGTCGTATATAAACCGACCATGTCTTCGTGAGACCATGCAAACACATCTGGAATAGGGTCGATAGAGTAACCATGTCATTCCTTTGGTTTTGAGTGAGGTATGTACCAATTTGTATTTGTTTGGGGTTTCTAAGGTTAGAGGTTTAAAGAGGTGGTTTGATCAAGATTTCGCTTTGGTTTGTCTTGACCCATTCTTTGATCTCTGAGGTATCTCATAGTCCTCTTGTATTTCCATCAAGTGCGAGTCAACTTTACATCAAAATTCTGATCCTTGTGGAGAATAAGCACCTCATCGCAAGTCTGCAGGCACATCTAATTTTAGAGTCCTAAACCAACATGCTCTCACCTGATATATGAAACTGTTCAATAACACAAAGTGTTAGCATGTAATGACAAAAGTAATCGCTAATCTTCATGAGAAAAAAGTAAGCGATTATTATTATCTATAGGCGAGAATGAGTTTTTGCGCTTTTTACCCTGTCGACCAATGCAAGGAGTACTGCCCCAATTGTCAAGAGCAAAGTCCTGATGGACTGCGGTGATGGAGGGGTAGTCATCATCCTTCTTCTCCCGAATGATGACCATTACGTCTTGGCAATCATCAATGCTGGGGTGTATCTGTTTGTATGTTCATCATGGACAATGATGGCAGCGTATGCACGACATCATTACGACAATGTCTTGTTTAATTCTTCGTTCCTCTTCTTCCACTCTAGGGTTTGGAACAAAGACTTCTTTCTCCTCTACTAGGTATCGGCTTGGGAAATAACATAGCTATTCTATTTGGTGACACCTTCTGAGGAGGTTGTGCGGACTCGGGAGAGTTGTAGGTGGAGACAATCGTTGTGTGGCTAAAGGAATCTGTGTGTGCTTATGATGATTAAATGCATTGGTACTAGCGATGATATCTGGACCTTGGGTTCCTCCTTGTGCGGAGGATTGACATGTATGGATATCCTTGTACCTTGAGTAGATTGGTGTAGTTCTTTAAGCGAACGACCCAAATCGTGATTTGTTCATGTAATTCATTGATTCTTGGCAGCGACATGATTTGACTACAAAGCTGTTGCCTTTTTGGATTTTGGAATGGGGTAGTAGGTCCGATTGGTTCCATGCAAAAACTTGCATAGTTTAGTCTTTAGGGAATGTGTATAATAACATGCTATGTGATGTGCCCATTTTAGGAATTTTATCTGCAAAGCGGATGTCAGCTGTTTGTGGTATGTTAATTAAAATATGTATGTGTACAAATTTCTTCATATTTCTCATTACATGGAGATAGATATGGAATAAAATTATAAGTAATTGTGTTTACAAGTAATTTGAAATGAGAGCATGAAGAGACTTTCCTCCGTTTTTGGTTTATCAGAGGCTGACCTATCTTAGGTTACTCTCGCGGCTTTTTGGCATGAAGGTTCCCAAATCATCGCAATCTACTTGACGGGAAGTTAATCTGGTCTTTCAACTGGAGCAAATTTGGGTGGTGCCTTTCCTGAGCCTCGGAGAATTAGTCTTCTCACGAGTCCAGTAATCAAACATCGACGGGATAGCCTTCTGGTGGAGGGACCACACAACATACATTCACATACATCGCGTCTCACCGTATGAAAAATGATGACATTTGCGAAGCACTAATATCCTGGCGAGATATGGTGCGAAGCACTAATATCACAAGCAGATATGGTGCGAAGCACTAATATAACAAGCAGTTATGGTGCGAAGCACTAAGTGAAATAAAGAAATTCATTCGTACACATTCATCAAATGTAAATGCAACATCCACACACAAGCAGATAACAGTTTTGAAATGATTGTAATAGCGGCTTAAGTCCTCTTACTGGAGACCCCAGCAGAGTCGCCACCTATCGACGTTGGGATTTTTAGATGTCCCTTTCCGTTACTTGTTCTTTGGTGTTCTCATTTTTGGTGAGATTTGTTTGAAAAAACAAGTGAAAAAGGTCCGACATGTATAATGTCGACGATGAATTTATTAAAGAGTCGCTAGTTGGTTTTTTTTAAATGGTTGTACCAACACAACCGAGAAAAGGTTTGCACATTGACCCAGTGATGTGACACTGCTAAACGGGTCGGTGAAACCGAGATTCATTAGGGTCCGGGGACTTGGTTATGCGGAGGGAAGGTGTTAGGCACCCCTCGACATCCGTGTTACCATGGTGACCGCCTCTTTTCAAGAAACTATTATCTGAATGTGTGTGTGTGTGTGAGTCAATGTGCTGTTATTTGGAAGTAGTGCGAGGCCTCGTTCGCACCTATATACACAGGGTTTGAATTTATGTAAAAATTCAATTTTAAGCAAGATATGGCAGTGATGTTTTATAAAAGAGGTTTTTCAAACCCTGATGCTCAATAGTAATTGAGACCTTTTACACTCCCATTTTATTAAATGTTTGGCTTGATTGATTTTATTTTTACAGATGCGAGGCATCTGTACGAAAATAATGTACAAAATAATGCCGACTTCCTCATTGGTATAGAAGCCATCCGTGGAAATTCAGACACCGTAGAATAATTTACAAAAGGCGCTACAATTTGAAAATGTCCATCACGGAACAAGAATCTAGATCGATAATTTGAATCTGTGATCACATGATTCCTAGGCGCACAAGATACTACAATTTGTATGAAAGCAGTAAGCATGTATATATATAAAAGCTGTAAATATATATATACAGACAAGATCACCAACCACGAAGCACCTCCACGGGGGATCAGAAAAGTAAATAAAGCTGTAAAAGCTATCAACCGTCATGGAGGAAACTCCAGGCGGGACGAAAACGTAAATAAAAGTGTAAATCTGATTCAACCGCCACGTGAAAACTCTAAGCGGGACGAAATGTAAATAAAGCAGTAAAAGCGATCAACTGCCACGAAGGAAACTCAGGCGGGGCGATATATATATATATATATATATATATATATATATATATATATATATATATATATATATATATATATATATGAATATGTATGGTAGGACTACATTCGATGAGCTGAATTTTACATCAAGTGCGTTTACTCTGCTTTAGTAGTATATATATATATATATATATAAAGGATCAGCATTCTCCTTAAATAGCATTCGCCTTAAATAGCATTTTTTATTAAAACTAAATGCGTTTTGGAGGGGCGTGTGGTATTTTTGTAAATACAATGCCACCATAGCGTATTTACAAAAATGCCACCGCGTCCCTCCAAAACGACATAGTTTTAATAAAAGAATGTTATTTAAGGTGGAATGCTATTTAAGGAGAATGCTCTTGATCCTGATCGTGTGTATATATATATATATATATATATATATATATATATATATATATATATATATAAAAGCGAATAAATGCTCTGCATCAAAATCAGGCTCATCGAACAAGGTTCGACACAGTTAATATACATAAATGTATATATATATATATATATATATATATATATTAATGCAAATAAACACTCTGCATCAAGTCTCAGGCTCATCAAACAAAGTTAGACACACATTTAATATATATAAATGTATATATACATATTAAAGCAAATAAGCGCTCCGGACTAAAGTGCAGGCTCAATCGAGGCATAACTCGATAATGTTAGTCAATATATATATATATATATATACAAGCTTAAACAAAACCACAGACCAAAGCCCGGGCAAATGCGCGCAACACGACTCTCAACGTGAAGAAGGGTGTGTGCAAGGATGAAGATATTGGCGTATCTCCGGCTTTAAACCTCTTAAAAACATTCGCGTCATTCACTCCTCATTATCGACCAAATGGGATGCAAACTTGATAAACTCCACCTCCTTCATGTAGCGAATACTTTCCGGGAAAGTACTTATCGTTGAGCGCTCTTGGAACTTCTCCCAAGACATCTTGAGTGCGTCAGGCTGGGTACGTTTTACAGATTCCCACCAGTGATCTGCCTCTTCACGCAACATAAAGGTGGCAAAGGGAACCTTTTGCTCCTCGGAGCATCCCAAGACATCAAATATCTTGGTGATCTTCTTTAACCACGTCTCTGCCTTAAGTGGTTCTGGCTTAACCAAAAACTCCGGTGGTCCCAGCTCCTTGAATTGCTTAGCGGTGACCAACCATGGGTTGCCATTGTTTCCTCCTATATTATGAACAGGAGTGGCCTTCGCCTGATGTTGCATGAATTCTAAAAAGCTCCGAAACGTACTGTCGTTTGTTAATTGATCTGTGTTGGTGCTTACAAGAGGATTATCGCCATCCTGTTGCACATCGTTCTGATTATTGATCTGTGGAGACTCAACGGTCTCCTGTGCTCCATTGCTATTCTCAACATTCTCGGATGTCATTTTCAAATACTGCCACAAAACAAGGGTTAATTAACATCACATATTATCCCTATACTCTGACCGACCAATTAAATATCAAATAAACTTAGGTAGGTCATAGTAGCGAAGGAATTCCTCGTCTCTCCCCTCCTAGTTCTAGTCTAACATCTTAGCCAGGGATCATATCCCTAAGCGTTGATACCAACTGTGATGCCCCCAAAATAGGTATACATCACCTATTACGAGTAAATCAAATACATGGTACAAAATACAAATACAACTTAATTATACAAACCGTCGGGTAAAGTACGACAAAACATAAGTTGTGAGTTTTAATACAAATATTGTCGCCTGCAGACAATATTCAAACTCAAATTCAATATTATTACATTTATTTACTACTAATGCTATCATCCGTCCGTCACTCGGTTCCCCGACTAGTCCTCGCTACGTTCTCATTTCTGAAGAGAACAATAAAAGTAAAAGGTGAGCTCAACTAGCCCAAGTGGGAAATATTATGACTAAGATAATGCGAGAATATATTATCGTTAGCCTTCAACATGATGTTAAAGCGATACAATATAACAACCATCAAGTTTAAGCTGCAGGTGAACAAGCAATCCATTAAAAGAGTCAAGTAGAGAATAAAATCTACTATCTTTTATGATTTAAAAGGTTTTCATCACTTTTATCACTGGGACTCGACTTAATAAATAATCCACATCATCGAATCACCCCCACACTACTACCAATGATATTCTTTAGTATCACGACCACAATTATCCATGCACTACGGGCCAAGAATATTTGTGTATTCAATAATGGTCATGATCATGCCAACAACTGTCCATCAATGCACTACGGGCCAATGAGGACTTTTACCACATCATTTGTAATATTACGGTCATGATTACACCGAATAATCCCTGGTCATAATCATACCAAGTCCATCTATGAACTATAGGCCACAGATGACTTTCAACAAAATATAAACATGATGATGATGACAATGATATAAGAATTCAATAAAACAAGTTCAAGAATTATTTTATCCAGGAACTAATAACGTCCAAATTGTCAACATGATACTGCTTTGTAGAGTAAAATTCAAGAATGCTCAGAAGAATATTTCCATGAAAAGATACTGGATGAAGCGTAAATATCAAGGATATTCAACTAATTTCATGGAGTGTAGAAGTCAAAACTTTAACCAACTGAGTATAATAAGGAATGGAATAACAAAAAAAATCACCAGGCATGCGATAGACCAAGACGCGGTGAGTTATTCCAACAGAATAATAAATAACGGAATCGGTCCAGAAAAGCGCCAAAGCAGGATATTCAACAAAATAATAAAAGCGGAATCGGTCGGCGTAAAATGCATGCACAGGATATTCCAACAGAATAATAAAAGCGGAACCGGATCCGCGAGAACGCTTGAACATGATGTTCCAACAGAATGATAAAGAATGGAACAAATGAAGAATTTCACCAAGTATAGGGTAGCAGCGTATCTGAGTTATTCAACGAGAATAATAAAGAATGGAATATCGAAGTTCTCTTCATGGATAAGAAAGAAATAATACTCCCTACCTTAGAAAAACTAGATCTTTGGAATAGTGAGGTAGCGAGACTTCTCTTCTTCTTTCTATAATTTCTCTCTATAATAATCGCTCTAAAGCTTTTGTGAATTGGTGAGAAATGAAGGAAGAATGAGCTTCTATTTATAGAAAAATATAGTTTCGATAATTGCACGTTTTGGGGCATGAAAAATTACTGTACAGTACCTCCAACTTTTCCTTTATTTGTAATTTAGTTATGGAAGTATTATCAAACTTGCACCACCTCCCCTAACAGTAAATAATGTGATTTAATAGTAAATTATGTGAATCAATAGTTCTAGACATGTGAAAATACAAATTACAGTATAGTACCTCCATCTATACCTCCATTTTTAACTTAGTCATGCAAGTATTATCAATCTTGCACCAACTCCCCTAATAGTAACAAGAATGTGAAACAATAGTATACACATGTGAACAAATAGTTATAATCATGTGAAATAATAGCAATCAATTGCTCATTTATCCAGGTTAAATACTGGATTGGTCAATATAACCTCCAGACATCAATTATTATCGAAATAATTGTCGATTTTCACTAACACAAATAATTCCAACACAATGAAACCATTTTTATCAAAAATATAAATTTTGAAATTTTGAAGTTTGACTTTTCCCGAAAAAGTCAACTGTTGACTTTTTGACCAAATAGTGAGTTTCGAAAAATTTTGTGTTTATAGACTCTTTTTACTAATTTCATCGTTCCGAACTCAAATATCATGTCTGCGTCTCCAAATTCATCTACGAACACAACTTTAATTTTAATAACATTCGTTATTAATATTATAACTCACACTATTTATCAACCAGGTCGTTCCTGTGGAAGAGGGGCTTTCGATAAGGATTTCTCCCTATTGGCCGCAATTAGGTGACCAAACCTCTCCTCGATGTGAACTTCTAGACATTGTAAATATTGCAATTTAATAATATGAATAACTTTTGTCGTCTCAATTATTGATTTAATAAAATAACATATTATGCGAGATGATCTTTATGACAATAATCGAATCAATAATATGAGAGATATGATGCGACAATTGTTGTAGCAATAATTGAGTATAAGCGAGTGACTTCTCATGTAAGCATCAATAATCAATACAAATGCGCTACTATGCAACCACACATATTCTTTGTACTTTTACTCTAGGGTAGTTCAA